>VXBQ01006081.1:185775-228480 GCA_013400175.1 Phainopepla nitens | reverse complement strand
CGCTGTACCAGAGGTGGCAGATGGTGGATTTGGGGGCACAGGGGCTGCCTGCAGAACTGGGACCTCCCTGGACCGGCTCAGCACCGCCCTGGCCCCACCCTGTTCAGCCCGGGGCTGGGAACCCCCCTGGGGCTCTGAGGGGTCAGCGGGGGACACTGGGCTGTGGGGTGAGCCACTGACCCCTCACAGTGCATCCAGACCCTGATCCTGGGCTGGGCTGCGGATGTTCCCAGGGTCACACAGGGTCCCCTCTGCACTTGCTCTTCAACCCCCAGTTGGATATTCCTGCACAAAATGCCATTAGGAGAAGCAGGAGCATGCAAACCCAGAGCTGGGGGCACAACTGGGGGCTGGGGCTGCCCTGCACCTTTTTTGTTGCACGGTGTGTGACATTAAGTCCTTTTTCCTTTCCCTTTTTCTTCCCCTTCTTTCTCCTTCTCCTCTTTCTCCTCTTTCCTCTCTCCTTTTCTTTGCAAACAGTTCCAAGCACAGTCCCAGGTTTGGGGCAGGGCTGGGGTCACAGCAAATCCCAAGCCCCACCTGAGGGATGTTGGGATCCAGGACCCCCCTCAGGCTGGGGAGAACTGCCCCACTAAGGTCACCTCACAGCACAAGGGAAGGCTCCACCAGCACCAAGAAAAATAAATCTCAAGCTAATTTGCGGGTTTGTTAGGCCAGGAGAAGGGTTGGGGGAGGCCCAGCTCTGTCTCTCTTAGCCCCTGGTTCCCCTCCTGCACAGGGGAAAGAGCCCCAGATCCGGGGTCCCTTCCCTGCACCCTTGGCCTGTGGCTGCCAGGGGACCACAGGGGACCAAGGCTGATGGCACAGAGCAGGAGGAGCTCAGCCGTGGTTGTGAGGACGGGAATAAAACAAGTTGCAAAATCCCAACCTTTTATTTCTCAGCATCCAAACTCTTACACCAGCATGAGTTAGCAAAACAAATTAAGTGCCTTCCTACCCTTCCAAGAAAACCCAGGAGATGGCAATTTTTTTTTTCTTTTTTTTTTTTTTAGAGCCTGAACAATAGATCAGGTTGCTGATGACTTTGGAAAGCCAGCCAAAACCTGGGAGAGGATCTGCCTCTCCCGGCAGCATCAAGCAGCCCCTGCCCCGGGGAGCAGCTCCAGGGCGGCTGTGCCGGCCTCGCACCTTCCCCCGGAAAATGAGACCCCTGAAGAACAGGGAGCCCTCAGCTTTGTGGGGAGGCAGGGGATGCTGGTGGGGAAAAAAAACCCAGGTGACATTTCTTCCAGGAATTTTGCTTTGTATCATAAAAAACCACATTAAAAAAACCCCAAAAACTCCAAACCACACACTTCAACCAGACTGCCACCTCTCTCAGAGGAGCTGTTTGATGCAGCCCTGGCCTGCACTGTTATCACCTGCTCAGCTCAAGCAGGGGCTGAGGCTCAGGTTTATTTAATTGCCATTTCAGAGGGGCACTGGCCACAAAGGCAGCTCCCCCAGGTCTCCAGACACAGCCCAGCTGACGAGCAAAGCCACCTCCTTGCACAACAGCTTCTCAAGGACTGCTGCTCTCAGCAAGGTCCTGAGCAGCAGAGAGCTGGCGCATTATTATGTGCTGGCATAGAAATATTGACCTCATGTTAAAGCTTGAAGTAGGTCAGGCAGCCATCTGGTCTTGCTGACAGACCTCCATGGCTAAAGATTCTCATTTAGAGAAACTTCATAGCTTAGATCAAATTTGAAAGACTGTCCATAAACATGTTGTAGCCTCTGGTCCAGCTCCAGGAGTTAGAAAACCCACAGTTTGACGTTTATTGCCTCCTGGTTTTAAAATAGCTGAAGCTTAGTCTACTTCTACTAATTAAAAACCATCATTTTCTGAGTGTGACTGTCTGGCCTCCTGCCCGAGGTGTCAGTGGTGGGGACAGCCAAGGAGCCCCTCCCTCAACCAGCACAGCCAGACCTGAATCCAGCACGTAAAATAACCTGGAAGCTTTGCAGCAGATGAATGAAATAAAGAGACTGCCTCCTTTTTTTTTTTTCCAAACAGTTCACATTTATTGATAACAATAAAAAATCTTTTAAAGACTATCTGTATTTTATTACCAAGAATGAGGTATTATGTATACAAAACATTTACAGAATTCGATATGCAGTTCACGAGGAGGGACAGGGAAGTGAAGGACACTGATAACAGGAAAGGTGCCAACAGAAGAGTCACTGGCTGAGAGAAGGAAGAGCAGTATCACACAAAGAAAGACAAGGATATGGGAAATTAATTAGTTAGACTGCAGTGATCAAGTCATATTGCCACAGCACTTTGCTTACAGGAAGATTAACTATTGTTTTTCTGGAATTTTATCTCCCTGGCTGTTTGTGCTGTCATGTGCTTTGAGCTCTAAAAGATGTGTTAAGATCAACAGCAAGAAAAACCAAAGTGCCACTTTTGAGCCAGCTCAAGTGAAAAACAAAAATATAGATCTTCAGACTTGAAAAGGGAGGGACTGCAATTCAAAAAGGTCTACAAAGCCAGACACCTGGACAGATGTGGAGTGTTGAGTGGAACAGATTCTTTACAGTTGTCAGCAAAATCGCCATCTGAGAGAGAGAGAGAGAGAAAGGACCATCTTCAGCCCTTACAGCCTGGTGAATGGGAACACCATGAGTGTCAGCAGGTGAACCTCACTGTGCTCCAGCTGCACTGCCTGGGCTGGGAATCCTGTCTCTGGTGTCAGGAACTCGGGCAGAGCTCCTGGGAGCAGCCCCAGAGGCACAGCCTGTGCAGCTGCTGTGCAGACCCTGGGTGGGAGCTATGTGACACCAAAGCAGTGACCTGTGTCACTGGCAGCCTCAGTTAACAGCCTAACCTCCATCTTCAGCTTCTGAGTCCTTAAAAAACTCCAGAACAGATCAGTTTGGTTCAGTTTAAGATCTCTGAGCACCTCTGTCACTAAAATATCAGTCAGCTCTGCCACGTGCCACAGCCACAAGGGGGGCTGCAGCAGAGCTGCTGTCAGGGGTCTGTCACCTCCCCCTCCAGAGCTCTGCAGGCATAAAAAAGCTTCACACTGAGTTCAGAACCCATTTTCCTCAGGCAGAATCTCGAGTGAGTTCTGCCTTCCAAGTGCAACACCTCCCTAAGCTCCTCCACCAGACCCTATCCCATTCCCTGGCAGGGACTGCAGCCAGCACAGTAGCTCTTTGTGCCAGCATGGACAATTTAGCTCTACAAGGGTAAGGAAAGATCAAGAAGGGTCTAACTGTGCAAATCCTGCTGTATTTCAGACCAAAATCTTCTCTGCTGCACTGCCAGATGTGATCTGTCTGGCAGTTCAGTCTTTGGAGCCTTTTGCTGTGCATAGAGAGAGGGAAGAACATCTGAACAGAGTTCAGCAAGGTCCAACTTGGGCCTGGCAAACAGGGACAGGATCCCAAATGGCAGAACACCTCTGGCAGTGGCAGTAGTGAAAGTGGTGGAGAAAATCCTTAGAGAATCCTCTCCTGTATCACTGTGAGGGAAGATCCCATGCTCTCTGCCCCCACGGAGGCTGACCAGAACTGAGGTGCTCTATTTCTGCCAGGCACAGGGAAGGACAAAAGGCCCCAGGGAGGGAGAAGTGCTCAGGAAGGATGGAAGCCAAACCTTCAGAATGGTTTAAGCAGCAAGCTGAAGCTCTGCATAAATTCCTGACAAGAAGAGAATCTCAGTAAAATCCATTTGTCTGGAATGCACTAAGGGAGCAGAGTGAAGCTCCAGCACAGAGTTGGGAACAAAAGCTCAGAGCAGCTCTGGATGAGCCCAGTGTGACACAGTGAGGGAGAGCCTGCTCTGTGCCTCTCTCTCCACAGTGCTCCACACACAAATCCAAGGAAAGAACAAATTGTTTTAACCCAGCAAAACCCAGAGCTCAAATTCCCCAGAAATGTGCTCATACAAAAGGTATATTCAGTGTTACAGCCTGGCCACAGCTCTGTGGGCATGCTTTGAAAAAAATGGACTCACAAAGTCAAGTATCCAGCAACTGCTGTTCTTTGTCTTGGACATCATTAGTGGCAACAGGAGAACAGTTTGCAGCACTGGAAGATCACAGGGGATTTCTCAGGATAGCAAGGAATGTCCTGACAGGAGACTTGCAGTTGACCTCTAATGCACTACAGAGCATTTTTGGTAGGGTTTTTCTTTTTTTGCTTTTTAATATCTACACAGTTAAAAAAAAAATCATTCTTAACTGATGCACTGGTTGGTTTTCCTTTTCAGTAAGAGCCCTTGTGTTCAGAGTCAGGATTTGTGCAAGCACACTTGCAAAAATATTTATGGCTGAGTTAGGAAAAAGGGTTAAAGTCAAGAGACAAGCTGTTGGATCTAACAAAGACCAAAACCACTAAGTGTAAAATTCAAACAGCTACTTTACTATCTATAAAAGGCTTTTTGGGGTGGGGTTTTTTTGCACAATTGCCAGTTGAATATGCTGTATTGCAGTCAGCTGCCACGGGCGAGGGTCCAGCCATCACATCCATTTGCTTTTCAGCTGCTGTGGCACTACCTGGAAATCATGGAGCTGGAATGGGACTGGCTAGAGGAGGTGGTGGCAGCACTGAGCTGGGAGAATCCACTGTGGCTTGATTCAAGGCTGGTCATAGATCCCCTGCAGAAAAAAAAAAAGGAGAAGAAATCAGTTTTAAGCTTCAGAACACACAAAGATTTCGATTTCTGCTCTGTATCTATACTGTACATGGTTGCACACTGAATAAAAAGCAAGTAACAGCTTTGGTGGAGATACTCAAAAGCTTTTCTGCCTCACCACATAAAGCAATGAGGACACTGCACCCCTTTCAAAAACCAGATGCTGCTCAAAGAGACAGATTTAATTTCAGTCAAGTTTATCCACTGGCAGAAAATGAAATTCAACAACTGGAATTTGAATTGAACTCCCTTCTACAGGACAACCTGCCAAGCCCAACAAACTCTCAAAGCACAGCCAAGTGACCAATGATATTACCATGAGACAACTAATTAGCCCCTTTTATACATTAGTTGCCCTCAGTCCAACTTTCACAATTTACTTGTATTTAAGTGAAGTTGACATTGACTTGATCATCCAAATAATCAGAAAGGTTTGACATTGGCTGTCCCTGGCCAGACATACCTGAAATCTTCAGATCCTATCACTTCTGTATAGTACATCACTTTACATTTGTGAGAGGACACCTGTAGAGATGCCAGTACATCATCCACACGAGGCAGGTTGGTTGTAGCACAGGCAGGCATGTTGTGGAATTTCCACTGTAAAATGTAGAAGCCAGGCCACCTGGTCACGTGGGAGCCCTGCAAGCAGACACAACAAAAATCCAAAATTAACTTGGTTAACAGAGATTTGTAGGCTTGACATTTTTTTTCCAAGCTTAGAAAAAATGCCTACGTGGCCAGAATTTTTGCCCAATGCCAGTATTTCAGCTCCTCAGCCAAATGGCTGTGGGGAGACTCTCCCCACACAACATCCTTATCAAATCTGGGATAGGACACCAGCAGTTCCTCTGGCTTTTCAACAGTGTCAAGGGGTTAGGATTTAGTACGCTGAAAGGATAAGTTCTGATTTAAAACAATATCCATTTTTCCATTTATTCATTCACAGCTGTCCTTTGAGACTGCAAAAAGAGCAGTCAGGGCTTCTGCCTCACAGTTCAAGAGGTCACTGCCCACATTTCCAGTTTAACACTTCCATCTTGGTGACTTGAGCTGCTTTTTCAGAGGCTGTTTGACTCATTTCAAGTCAACTGGAACAGCACTGGCAGTGTGTGACTATAAACATGCTGCACGTTATATTAAACTTGGAATTAAAGGACAGGCTGTAAATGGCATAAAAAAAACCTTCAGGACTTTGGCCATCAGGAGAGGGCAAACACACAGAAGCTCAGACTTGATTTCCAGCCTTCTCTTATTACTGAGGGCAGGCACGGTGATATTCCTCAAACACAGAATATTTGCTTTAGTAAGTAACTATCAGAACTACAGCACAAAGCATGTTTTGTGACTTTCTGGATGTGCATTTTAGGTGGCCTCCCCGTGTTCCTTGCTGATCCACCTCAGGCACTAGCAGACTGATGCAACTTCCCCTCGCAGCAGATCCCACATAGATCCCACCCCTGCTCCCTGCAGCAGCAGCTGAAATGCTGGCCCAAAGCAAGCAGCCAGCCCAGCACTGAGTCACACTCAGTGCTGTGAGTAACAACAGGCCCTTTGGGCTCCATCTGCCCCCACAGAGCCTCTGGCTGGCTCACCTGCACACTCTCCCCTTCCTTGCAGATCAGGGGAGACTCCACCATGCTGTAGTCACGCCCCAGCTGCCAGACTTTGTCTATCAACTGCACGTTGTTCCCACCAGGAGATGTAATACTGTGAGCTCCCAGAGAGTCCTTTTTGGGAGGCTGTGGGGCTCTTTTGGAATGGAAGATGTTAAAAACGATGTCGCCCTTGCACACGTCAAAATCCCACGTGATCACAGACGAGGCGTCCACAATCTGGATGAGAACCTGAGACAGGAAAGACACATCAGACAATAGCAATTTGCTCAGTAAAGGCAAACTCCTACAGAAAAAAAAGACAACAGAGCTTTTTGTTTGCTTAGTTTCTACTATTAAAAAGGCTTTTAATAGTAAAAAAAAAAAGGCACTGCAGATACCAACTCCCCCCTGATGGGGTGTCTATTCTAACACATGACTTTCAGAAGCTTTCAAGCAGCTTCTGAGAATTTTGTTTGCTTTGCTTAGAAGAATATGGCTTTGAATAGAATGAAAACCAGTGATATTCTCTAAATGGCAACAAAATAACAGGAGGAACAATCTCAAACTTCAGCTACTAAAGCATCACCGTGCAGCAGCTCCAGAAGGTGGAAGCATAGGAACCAAAACAAGCAGTGAACCATTCCCAGGCCAAGAGACTGAGTTCAGAGCAGAGGGTTGAGATGAAAATTAAAGCAAAGGGCAGCTGGAGCTGTACCTCATGTGGAGCTCCTTTGAAGACACTTGCAGACTGGTAGATTGTTTCAGTCCAAAGCTTGATGTCTTCATTTTCCAACTCTTCTGCTGTCCGGTAGAGGGATTTGGGAACCAGCCCACCCTCTGGTACTTCACACTAAAACCAAAAATAACATTACAAATTATCTCCTGTGACCATCCCATTAGGTTCTCTGCTTCCAGCTTCAGAAACAAACATTCACCAATACTCTGGAGAAGGGAACAGTCTGAAAGTAATTTTATAGCTTGTACATGATACATATGTAATTCTTTTTACAATGACCTGGGTGAGGTGTTTGCAGAACTGCACACCAGGGGAACAGATCTTGTAAATACACAACAGCCAGCACCCCAGGAAGAGACTGTGCAAAGGCTGTAATCATCATTTACACCACCTTACCCTGAAGAAAGATGGGAGGCACCTCAGAATCCTGAGGGAAGTGGCAATAGTGACTAAGACTGAAAAACAGAGCTACAGACACCTGAAAGAACAGGGATAGCAAAATTTAAGGATGGATAGTGGGGAGATACAGAAAGTTTCCAAGCAGATACATGGACACTGCAGCCAGGAAAGTTAACAGTTTTGAAGATACAGCTGTCTGACAGCTCAGTACTGAAAGTGATCACACCACTTCCCTAAGCAAACTTCTGTTTTAAGAAGCCTGTAGCAATGAAGTTGACAACAGGTTCCACAGAAGTGTCTGGGGAATTAGAAATGTTTGGTAACTGAATTACAACAGAGAATTGAAAATATCTCAGGGAAGTAATTTTTGTTCAAGTACCCAGAAGAAAAGAAGAAGAGAGAGACTGCCACTGCCTGTAACTGGCAGGAAGTATTGCAGCAATTTGCTTTCTGGTAACATTCACTTCTGCTTACTAAAGCAGTGGATTTTGGCAGCTTTAAGCTCCAAATTAGATAATACTGAAAGCTACTGCTGCAACAAAAAACAGCCCACTGGAGATAAACACATGCTCCACTCCCAACACATCTAACTGTACTTCATTATCGTTTGAGACTCTATTGGAACTGACACAGATGAATTTTCAAGAATGGTACAGAAATTAATCTAGAGAGTGTACAGGGGCTGCAAACACACCCAGCCTGTGCTGTCAAAAGCATTACAGGTGAGATAAACCTTGCATTATCAGTGAGATGCTAAAATGCCAAATCCAACTGACACCCAAGGTCCAGGCAGGAAACTGCTATCAAGGCATGTGACAAGGGACTGAGAAATTACAGTATCCTGCAGTAAAACCACTTTTCTGGTTTGCTGGGGGTACCTGCACACTCTGTGTGGGGAGACTGGGCTGTCTGCTGAGCCCTCTTAGCAGATGTGCCACATGTTCCTTGGGCTCCTTATGGGATCACTTTTTTAGGTGACACTCTGGAACAGCTGATGGTGACAGCTCTTGCTCAAAGCTCTGCTACCATTTTTCCTGAACTTTGCAGGGAACAGACTGTGGCTTTTAGCTATGCTTGGCTGTTTTGATAAGGTATTTGATACTCATCCGAGAGCAGCACTGTACTGTTCTTTTTAAAGTGGATCCAGAAAACAGCACTGAGCCTGGAATCCTACACCAGCTCCAAACTACACCAGAATCACTATGTGCTTGTAGAATTCTTTGCTTAGAGGAAAGGAAAAATAACAATTAAAAAAAACATAAATAAGTTTTTATATGCAGTACTTTATATTCATACCATGCACTCTCCACCAAGGAAATCAGGGATAATTTCTTTATCAATGTAATCCAGTAGTCCCCCAGGACCCTGGTAGTCATTTCCAGCATAAATAAGAAATTTTTTTCTAGTGTTGTCATCAATGAATGGACTAACCTACAATGAAAGAAAAACAGAACAGGTCAGGCCCTCATGTTTTTCTCAAGTCAATTTACATTGTTTTCAAGTCAATTTTGAAGGAATCAGTTTTGATCACACTGAATGTTACTATCCTGGTTACGTGAAGTCCCCACCACAAAGAAGCCAAATTAACCAACTGTGTAACCAGGTTCTTAGGTGATGTTTTTAATCCACTCCAGGAATCCCACATAAAGGACAGGCTTCCAAATGGCAATACTTGCTGCACCTACAGCCTGAAATCTGAAGTGCTTTTACAAACTGAGAGAACTGAGGAACACTTGGATTACACACATACCAGTGTCCAGAGAACTGGGAATACTCGAGGTGCTCTCAGGATAAGCAGACGACCCAAGGTCTCAGGGTAATTAGCTTCAACCACCTCGATGATTCTCAGCAAGGCCTTGACACCAGGTCTCCATAAATGCCTCATGTTCAAGCCTTCCAGGTCTACCAGACAGGTCCAAGAGCTGAATTTGAGAGAGACAAAAAGAAAAGGGAAAATCTCAGTAACATCAAAATTCTCCTTGCTTATGCAAGTGCCCAACACACTGAAATGTGGGGACCCTCTGCACATTTTGGTTTCTTCTGTTTTACCTCCTTGCTTTGTGCTGCCTGTAGACACTGGAGTTTAAGGGCTGTGCAGTAATCATTCTCCACACTCCCCCACAGACATTTCAGATTCCAGATAAAAGTTCAGTTCCCATGAAGCCAAAAAGAAAACTCCTGTCAACAGTCAGCCCAAACGTTAAACCATTGCTTCTACTGGGAGATCAATTAAGTGGCTAGGCTGCTGCTCTGAAGCAATTCAACATTCACAGTGCAGATTTTCTACTAACACAGAGCACAGTGGTGCCAATACACATCAAAGCTAATTCTGTAGTCAGATCTCAGGGAAGGAAGCTTTTTCTATAGGAAGAGAGATGTTCTTAATACTAACTACTGAGCTGCAGCATGTGTTTCAGTTTCTTTCCAAGTTCAGGTCTCACCCTGGGCAGGAATTCAAGATTTACAGCTGTGCTGCACCAGCCAGCAGCCATTACATTATGCATAAAGCTTCCATGAAACACCAAACCCTTCTTTGCTTCACTTTAAATGTTTAATATGCAGCCCTTTAGGACTATAGCTACAAATGAAGATCCAGCAGGCAGCACCATTCTGCTGTCACACACGAGATTGACCTCGGGCAGCAAGGTCTGTACCAGGGAAAGGATAAGCAGGCACACCCCACATCCCTGGATCTTACAGATTAGGGGAAGGAGGCAGAAACTGGAGAGAGTCCAACAAACATGGCATCTTTTCAGGGCTGGTTCTGCCTTCATCCCACACCCTCAAATCCATTTTGCAATTACCACTTTCACAAGTGACCCCTACAATGACTTAAAGATGGCCTCGCAAACCACTTTTGACTGAACTTCACATGAAGTCATGCCAGAATCTGGAAAACTAGATCTCAGGCTTCACAGGAACCTCATGACCTCACCTTGAATCAACAGCTGAGTAGCCACACACAATAAATGGAGAATGCAAACCAGAATTGAGCCTTGGGGTGGACTATGGATGAACAAGTGACATGGAAGTCACACCTTAAACTACTGGAAATGTTACTCATGATACTATCATGGCCTGATTTTTTGGCAGCCTGCACCAATGTCCCAGTGCCTGTAAAATCCTCCCCCCAAACAGATTTGGGAGTTAGGGTGCACTGCTCTGCAGATATCCAGCAGTAGGAGGGAGCAGAAGAGAAGCAGCCCCAAAAGGCCAAGGCTGCTGGGGCAGGTGTTGTGTGTCCCTCAGGCTTTCCCAGGCACATTCCCTCTAGCCCCACTAATTGGGGAAGCTCTTAATTAACTGTATGATTGTACCTGCATGTGAGACACAGCCCACCCTCTGCCAGTTCCACTGCCTGACACTCTCCCCACACACCCCATGAAAGCAGCTAATTCCCACAGAGCACACTTTACCTTATTGGCCTGCCAAATACTTTTGTATTCTCCTCACATCGCCTCAACCCTTCTTCATTTATTGAAAGAACCTGTACAAGAAAGAGTGGGGTTTAGAAAAGACAGTCTCAAACTCAGCAGGTGGGTTAAAAAAAATGCTTATATCCAAAGACTAATTAAAACTACAAGATCAAACCAGCATAAACTTTTCCCCCTGCCAAAGAATGAACTAGAAATCACTACAATTATCCTTAATTTCTCAGAAATTAAAGCCCCTTTTGAAATCACAGAAAGTAACCTTGAAACAGAACTAGGGCAAGCAAACAAAAGTTAGTGTCTGCTTGGAAACGCCACTAGGAGAGAAAAATAAAATCCAGTTCCTGTTTTTAATAGTCACCATGGCTACTCCTGTCATTAAGAGTCAAAAAAGAGTTAGTGCAAAGCTGGAATTTTGCCAGCTTTCTGCTTGGAAGCTGAGCAGACCACAGTAACAGTCTGAGTGATGCCTTTAGAGATGGCAGAACTACAGGCAAGCACTTTTTCTTTAAAAATACATGAGTCTTATCCTTGGAGTACAGGCTTGACAAAATCCTGAGTGTGGCATTTTCTGCACAAGAGCAGGGACTGGAGTCTGAAGCCCTGCACAAGTGCAGAAGAATCTGTGCAAATGCCAATCAACAACCAGGGGAGCTGCCAGGAACTCCACCCTTCCACCAGCCTGCAGAACGCACCAGGAACAGCTCCCAGGGGCTTTCAGACCAAACCAAAACCGGTACGCCAAATTTGGTATTCCAACCAAAAACTGCTGGCCAGAGAGCCCACCAGAGCAGCCGGGGGGTGCATGCTGTGGCAGAGGGGATTTGAAATGAAACCTGTCCTTGCCAGGAACACTCACGTAGCGCAGCAAGGCCTCCTCCCCCAGCGCTCGCACCAGGCCCTTGGTGTCCATCTGGCCCAGCCTCAGCACGTACAGCGGGCGCCCGTCTGCACAGACACAAACCACACAGCAAGAGACATTTGAGAGAGCTGTGCTAAAAACCTCACATGGAAACAAACCGTAACAGCGAAACCACCCCTGCAAGAGGAAGAATCATGAGCAGACGGAAATGTAAGTATCACTCTGTGCAGCCGCACCAACAGATTACCTGTAAATGAGCTGCAAAATGGAGAGAGCCTGATTCAGAAATAGCTCCCTGACCTTCATGGAAAGTTCAAAGGACTTTGAGTACATCAGTACACTTGGTATACACAATTAATGACACAGACTATTCTTAGCTTCCAGGACAGCTCAGGTACCCCAATGAACTGAAGCTTTTCCTGTAACTGCAGAGCTGCAAGGAAGGCTGTGAGGCTTTTATCACATGTGATGCAATAATGCTCTGGAGAGTTTACAGTAACCTTTCTGGAAAAATAGCCATCCTGACATGTGGGAATTAATGAAACTGAGTGTTAACCCAGAGCCTGCCCTCTGCAGAGCCTGCTGGATGGAGCCACACTCCAGCTCTGCCACTGCACACTGTGCAGAACTGGCACTCAGCCCTGCTAATGCAGGTTCAGCCTGGTGAGAACAGACTCTGCTGCAGAGATCAGCTTCAGCTGGACCCTCTGCATCAGAGCCCTGCCTTTCCAAACTCAGCCTGCACACCGGGGCAGCCTGACACTGGAGGATACCCAGGCATTAAGGTGAATTACTGTGCTGGCTGAAATTGAGAATCAAAGTTTGCATTTCTGGCTCACAGCTGTACAAAACAGCTCCCAGCCTCCTCCTAAAGCTGTGATGCACTTGTTAAGCTTTGCTTCATCTATTTTAATACACAGGCTAAACAATCACCAGCTCATAAAAGTGAGTATGTTAGCTTACAATATAAAAAGAAGGAAAAAAGGAAACTTTCCACATAAAGATCTCTCTCAAGTCTTGTAGTTTGTGCAGCTTCACTCCCCTCCAACAGCTGCAAGAGAGGTTATCAAATTATCATTAAATCCTTTGAGACACAAGGAGAGAAACTGCAAAAACCACACTATTAAAAAAAAAACCAACCAACCAAAACTGCAGAGTAAAGGCAAGTTATTTATCTGGCAAAGACACTGCCCCCATGGAAGTTCACAGTGTTTCATGTTTTATCAGGTGGACTAAAAGAAAATGTTATTTTAACACGGGCACACACTTATCTTGGAACGTACTGTTTAGCTTTTGAAACGCTAAACAAAAACTGCTATTAAGCTTCATAGCAGGTCTCCCTCCCTCCCTCCTTCCCTCCCAGACACAGATGCCTCCAAACCCAAACTAACAGCTCAGTAACTCTGGTCCATCCAAATGACACATGAAGGAGAATCTCAGCTGACAGTGCTTTGTTATCACTGTACAATTTATATTCCATTAGAGCTTTGTGGTTTTAAAAAGACATTAGATTGAAGCATTCCTGTCAAAATAAAAGCCATTCAGATGTATAGAAATCTGTGCTAATTGCAAGCCAAAATAATAACTTCTTTTCTTTAGCCCTGATAGCTCATTCTAGACAACATGCTTCATTATCACTGCTGCTGCAGCACTAAAAGCCACACAGCATTCAGCCAGCTTGAGTTTGGCACATTTAAGCATATGTAGGAGGAAAGGAGCAATACTAGAAAAGAGGGTTTAAAAAAAGAACCTACCACTGTAAAGTTTTAAATTATAGAGAACTGCTCAGTTCTGAAATGGTGTTTCCATTATTGACAAAGCCATGCTTTACTTATGGGCATGCTGCAAGAGAGATGAAAGGAACTGCAGGGGAAGGGAGGGGGCATGAAGTTCACCACAAGACTGCAGAACTTCTCAGAAGAACATTAAACAAGCCTTTGATGCATTCTGCACCTTTCTGCTCACTGGCAGGACCCAGTTGTGTGCTATTGACAGAGGAAGTCTTCGCAAAGGACAGACAAGGAAGGGGCTGAAAGGGAGAACTTATTAACAAGTCTTTTTTCCTCCAATCTCTGCAAGCACATTCTCATTTTCCATTTTCTCAGTTTGAGGTCTGTCAAACCCAGAGCAGCAGGGAAGAGCCATTCAAGCTCTGTGATTATACTTCTGCTGCGTCCTCCCTGTCTCCTGGCCAGTACTGCTGACAGCATCCTGCCCTGTTTCATGTGCTGCTTGAAAAAGGAAGAGCTGAGCAGAAACAATGGTGCCTGGTGGGAAAAGACTCAATCAGAGCACACATCGCTCACAGTAAGAGATCATTTCCTTATCTGAAGAGCCCAGCTTGCCTCAAGCCACAAATTCCAACGTGTTTCATTTCTGTGTATGTATTAGCAAGGAGATCAGTGTATGATAAAGCAGAGGGACAGGGGAGTGTGTCAGGCTGTGGCTCACAGTACAAAGGGAATTCAGCCAAAACTGCTTCTCCTCTTAAACAAACCTGCTCTATTTGATGTTTTTGCAACATTCCACTTCTCATCATTAAGCGGATTGTAATGCCAAATAAATATTCATTTATGCCATCAGCAGACTTATGCAACATCAGAAATAAATTGATTACAAAGATATACTTATTTACAAACACCTTTTAATCACTGAAAGAGCACACTCAGCATTTGCCTAACACCCTTCTAAGCACCTCAGAGCACTAGAGAAGTGCAATTAATCACTTTTTTTAAGCTCCTGGCAAAGCAGATTTAAGTATGTCAGTATTTGTCAGAAAAAGACTCTGATCCAGAAGGACTCTGCCTCCAGCAGCTAAGAGCTGGCAAAGGCACTGGAACAGAAGCTGTGGATGGTCCTAGAAGTGTTCAAGGCCAGCTTGGACAGGGCTCTGAGCAACCTGCTCTAGTGGAAGGTGTCCCTGTCCATGGCAGGGAGATGGAACAAGATTATTTTAAATTCCCTTTCAACCCAAAACATTCTATCAATTTAAGTGTCTTTAGTACATAACAACTCAAGTTCTAACCAGCCATCTCTAGTTAACAGAGGGACAACTATCACCTTTGATTCAAAAGGTAAAAAGGCTGTTCAATAAATAAAAAGGCTGTTCCTTCTTCCTCCATATTTTGTACTGAAACCATACCTTTGTCATGGTGATGCCAGCCTCCTGCATAGTAATCCTGGAGCACCTGGGGAGGATTCCAGGTGTCCAGAATATAATCCACCTGGTGCTGCTTACGCCATGTCAGGGACTGGCAGAGGATCTCTCTTGCTTTGTCGATGTTGAAGTCCCGGGCACGCAGAAATCTTAAAATGTGCTCATCCTTTGGGATCTATTAACAAAACCAAACTCAATTTTGCATTCAAGGTTTGAAACAAGAACAGAAACCCAAACAATGGAAGATGAAAAATGTGCAGCCCTGCACCAATGTGAGAGGATGGTGTGTAACACTGGGAGTTGCTCAAGAAAATCAGCCTTTGTTTGAAACAAAATCATGAGCCTTGTCAGGCACTGCAGCTACCTTCATAAGGGATATAAAAATTTCATGAAGTCTAATGTAATCATTTCCACCTGTATGACCATACCAAGCCAGTCCAATTTAAATAAGTCAGGACAGAAAACAGACTGTACTTTATTGTTAAGTTAGAGGAAGCTGAGATACACATGCAAATCACAAGGCTCTGGAAAAACCCCAGCCTTGCTATCAAGTGCTCTGCTGCTACCACTGTTTCAGTATTTAAGACTATGATGTTCGGCCAAAACAAACAAATGTTAAAATAAGGTCACTGTAGAAAACAGGAAGACTTATAAAACTGATGTTATTCCCCTGTGGCAGTTTAACTGACAGTCAGAGAGGCTTTCATGCTAATTATTGAAGCACCTCAACTGCAAAGTCAGCTGGACAGTCACAATGAACTCCTCCTACTGCCACTGCTTAAATTTAGGTTTGGGTCATGAAAGGCCACTTGGCAGAAAGAGTCAGCCTCGGGGGGAGTGGCAAGATGTCTCCTCAGGCCCACCCTGTGTGTCCCACACTCTGAGCCAGGGGACATCCCCAGGAACTCACTTTGCCTTTGTGCGTCTCCTGCAGCCACTGCCGCAGGCGGATGAGGCAGCTCTCCTGCATCGGGGTCAGGTCCCCCAGGTACCTCTTGATGTAGTCTGCATCCAGCTTATCTAAAAAAGAGGTTACAGGTGATCAGAGTGGTCCTGACCTGACCTAGGCCAAGCACCAGGTGATCTGATTTGCTGCTGTCTCAAAGTGGCCGCTGTGTTCGGCGCAGCCAGAACTGAATAAAGTTCCTTTGAATCAAAGAAAAGATAAGCAAGGCAACAAACACAGTCATCTTTGTGAAGAAGATAAAATTCTCCTTCTGCAGCTAAGGAAGGAGCAAAAGCAGACATTTGTAAAAGTATTTTGCCAGTATACTCAGATTCATCAATCCACAGCACCACTAGGCTTGCTGCTTCTAGGAATACTTAGAGAGGCTTCCATCTCCCAGCATAAGAATCTTCCCAAATTCCCAGAAGACTGTCTAGGGAAGTTTCAGCTGTTTCCTCCCCATCATTCCTATAGTTACACCCATCCCTGATTTCAGGGTAAGAGCAGACTGTTCATATGCAACCCAATGAACAGCAAAGAGTTTTTCTGCTCATATCTGAGCTCCACTCAAAGGCTGAGCCTGTAACAGCTTCCTGAGCTCTGCCACGTGCCACTGCTTGGTGAGCCCACACTTTAACACTGCATGTCACCAACTCAGGAGCCAACGTGGAGCCCTTCAGCTGCCCAGTGCTGAGGGTGTCTCCAGCACAAAACTTCCCAGTAAAAGCCATCAGACCCCCATACCATCGGGCGTTCCTGCGGTGGGCTCCGAGGGGCTGCTGGAGGTGTTGAGGATCTCCTTGTTGCTCAAGCCCTCCTTGGTGGCAGACTCTGGGATATTAATGGCAGGTGACACTGGTCTCCTTGGGTGGGATGTGCTGCTCTCTGATTTACATGCAACAGGAGGAGTCCAGCGAGGGACAAAAGTTATTCCTTCTTCCTCCAGCTGCTTCAGGTAGTATTCTATTATTTCTTTTCCCTTCAAAAAAGAAAATTTACTTCAGCTGCTGAAAAACCCACCCATTTAGACACAGAAAGGATTGGGCTGAAATTTAAATGACCAGACCTCTAAAGATTTCACTTGAAACAGCCCTACACAGACACACTGCCCCAGGCCTTCAGCAAAGCAGCCCAGGTTTCTGAGCAGAGCAGCCTGTTACTCAGCAGCTGCCTCACTGTCTTTTGGTAACCTGGAGCCAGGCACATCCTTCCCAACTGCAGGCTCACCTTTTTAATATTGCTGGTGTATTGCTTCATGGCAATCTTTTCCACTGTGCTTTCAAAACCAAAAAAAGATTTGATATCCAGACTTGCTGACTGTTCAAAACAAGTCCAATCTTCATTGTCAGGATGAACCTGCAAGTCAAAAGATCACACAGTTCAGTTATCCATTTAGGTTTTTTCTCCCTCACAATATTTGAAATGTTTCTTGTTTTACAGGTTCACACAGTCAAAAACATTCAAGTGGAATTTGCAGTGTCTTGCTTCACAGCTGGGAAGAGGCAACACCAAAGGACAAAAAGCTGAGAAGCCCTTCCAGAAGCCCTCCCGCAGCTTTTTTTTTTTTGTCTTAACAAGAAAGGGGAGGGTGGAGAAACACGAGTGCACCAGCCAAGAGCCAGAGCACTGCACATTTCTACACTGTTTCAGTCTAGATAAGGACTGGGTGTGTGTGGAACAGGGCAAAAGCCTCCACTCTGCTGTGGCTGATAGCCCAGGGCCAGCTCAGCCAGGCTGAGCCCTGCAGCCAGGGCAGGGGCAGCGTTTCCAAGAGACAGCCAAAACACTGTTCCCTCACTGACTGAGGAGGTATTTTAACATGCTGTAAAATGAAAATTGTTTTAGTTTGTGCTCCCATGATAATGCCACAGTCAGAACTGCACGCTCCTCACTCAGCTGACACCTTCCCTCTTAGCTTATCTCTTGCTTTACTGACATGATCCTGAAACAGACTTTTAGTTGGACTCGATCTTAAAGGGCTTTTCCAACCTAAACAATTCTATGACTGATGCTGATACTGTTACAAAAAGTTGTTTTTTAAACTCTCTTCAGCTAAAATAATTTGTTCAAGCAATTTCTAGGCCAGGCTCTGAATTTGCCACTATAAAAACATCACAAAAGGCTGGATTTCTGAGCATGTAACTGGCCTGATGCCTTAGGGTTCCCTTCCCCCTCAAAACATGCTAAATTTGGCCAAGAACAGGATGAACACTTTGTAAGGAGACAACTACAGAAGGAAAAAAAAAAAACCCTTTCCCTTCATTTTCTGTTTCTGCATTAGGGAATGGGAGGTACAAGAATAGCTTGTACAGCCTCAGTAAGTAAAACTCATAATAACATCATTTAAGAATCTTCCTGTGTTTTCATAAATTCAGTTATAAGTTACCTTTAATAAAGGTGAACTTTTAGAAACAATTTATTCTTCTGTTAAAAACCTGGTTTTGTATTTACCTAATTTCTTGATTGAGTAGAGCAAATGGGCATAGACAAGTGCTGTGTTTTGTACATATTTACCACATGCACTTTTCTGTACAGCATTTCCTCTGCTTAAACAGAGCTTTCACATAAAAACTGCAGGTAAGTGGAAGAGCATTCTTAAGATTACCCTGGAGGTTACAGCAGAAATAATTATAAAAATATTAGATAATATTGTCAAGTGGGTTTGCCACCCGGTTATCTTTTAACCACAGGCTAAACACAACAGAAGATGTTATGACCTAAAAAGAGTGCTATAATACAGATAAATCAGTCACATTTGTTAGCTCTGATCTGACCTTTAACATCAATTTGAAGTTCTACTGCTACAGTAGGTACTGTAACAGCCCATGAGGATGGGCTGAGCCATTCAGAAATAAACCATGACAAGAGCAGAGCAGCAGGCCTGACACCAGACTCCTCTGCATCAACATTTGCATTGAAGACCAAGAACAACGAAAAAAGACAGGTTAAAACATAGCTGACTCAGTGAACTTCTGTCTGAGCTGAGCAGAGCAGAAGGCAAACCAGCTGAACTTTCCTCTGATAGTTCTGTCAGGGTGTTGTCAGCCTCACAAAATCCCACAATGCTGCTACAAAGCACAGATTTGCCTAAACAGAGCTGTCAAACACAGCAAATTATGTTGTGTTCTGCTCTGAGAAGATGCTCAAGCAAGAGGGTGCCAAACGTGTCTCAGCTCTCGAGGCAAGTGTGTTACATTTAACACTAACAGCTATCACTCAGGGCTGTGTGTTGGTTATTTTTTCTTGCAAGGCAAAAGCCAGGATCAACCCAAGCTCTGTTTGAGCCCTGAGGATCTGAGCACTGCCTTGGCTCCATGTGCAGCCCCAGCAAGGGGCTGCTGTCACTCACTGTGTAGGAGCAGTGCTCGTTAATGATGACTCTGTTAGAGAAGGTTTCATTGTAGGCTTCTATATGCAGAGTCCTCTCTCGCCTGTTCAGAGAGTTCTTCTGCACAAAGTAGACGTAGTCCACTCCTGCAATCTGGGGAAGAGGCACAGATTCTGTTAAGGTACAGCATTCAGGTGAAGGGATATCCACAGGTGCTAAGCAGGCACTTCAGAGCTCATCACCTTTTTCAGCAGCCGTGGTGCATCGATGTCCAGCTTGCAGCGCCGCTCAATCACGTGGACAGCCCCGTCCTCGCTCCTGTACTCGTTTACAGTGTCACTGGCTACAAACATGGGGATCAGAGGGCACGTAGGAAACCTTCTTTCATATGCCTGTCACGATGGAAAGAGAGCAAACAATCACCACCATTAATTCCTGAGGGTGTGCAGAGTTCCTTCATCGGCATCACCAGCATTTGGAGGCTCAGTGCCCTTCAGAGCTTCATGGAAGGGGCTGAGCCTTCCTAAATCCACATCACAGGGGAAAAGAGTCACAATGCATTCCAAACAATCCATTTATTAATATGTTCCTTGCCAGTAAGGCAGCTTTTAAACCATACAAAATAACCCATTCCTCCCCTCCCTCTGAAAAGGAAGTTATTCATTCTGTACCATGACAACCCCCTTGATAACAGCAAAATCAGACCCTCCAGTTCTAAAATACCACAAGACAAAACAATTATGTCTTGGATTAAAAAAAAAACCACTTACTAATTACCGGTGTTTCACCAAGCTGTCTAGAGGGATTTCATACAGCTCCCCAAGGTCTAATAAAAACATTTCAAAAGCTATTTCTTAAGCTAATAGAGCTCTCAAGCTCCCTGGGCACAGAGTGTTCCTAATGATTTCACTGCAGTTTATCAGTTCCCAGTTTTGTCCAACAACAGTCAGTCTAATACAATGAGCTCATTTCACACTTCTGAAAATGTAAAACTTCTTGCAATAATGCAGCGCTAGCAACAGTTTTGATTTTGGTTAAAGAACAGAGCCACGTAAATAACTTCATCTCTTAAATACTTGACACAGAGAAGATGGTATTAAATCAGACACAGACAGGAGAGTTAAGGATTTGGGATCAGTAAAACAAGTAAGAGCAAAACGGGTGTTATCCCCACTAGCAAACTTGTTGAATTTTGATTTTAAAACCACTGTGGCTGGAGAATACAAGACAGCTCTTATACTTTTTCCTTTTCTTTCATAGTCTCTAATGTATCTCTGCTTCTCTTTAGCTTTTATTTTTCCTCATGGGGTATAGCAGTGAGGCAATTAATTCTTTAGCCTGCTTCCCATAATTTGAATTCCTTCATTTTTGCTACTATCAGAACCTCATTGGCTTTAGTGAAGAGGCTGGATTTTGCAGGCTGTCCCAATGCAGAAGAAAGCTTAGGTAAAATAAATCTGAGAGAACATCATGAATCAACTCTTTTAAAAGAGATCCAATACCCACTCTGTCCTTTTAGATGATTTCAACTACTCAGAAAACAGCTGGGCTGCAGCACCAAGAGGGAGAGGGTGGGGAACAAAACAAGCAGCAGCTGCACAAAGTATGCAACGGTGGGGCTGGAACAGAAAAGGTCTCTTAATTCTCCCATTAGAACAATTAAAATACTTCAGTTTATTACCAGCGTTCAAACCTTGTTTGAAGGCAGTGTTACTATGGTGACAGTGGTGTGAGGCACTAAAACAGTGTCAGCTTTTTTCCCCTTGTGCATGTTTTTAAGCCATTTTTGCAGCATGACTGTCCCGAGCTGATAAAGCTCCTCTGTAAGGCAGCAGAAGTGCAGCCAGGGAAGGAGTCACACACCCTCCCTGCTCCAGACCTCATCCTGCACAGCTGGCTGGGTTTGACTGAAGAACAGCAATAATTCCTGGGCTCAGAGCTGTGTGCACAACAGCAGGGACAGAGCACTGGTGTTGTGACACAATAGTCAGCACCGGGGGAGAAAATCTTTCACAGCTCCGAGACAAAGGGAGGATGGGTCCTATTAATGTGGAATAAGTTTTTTTTGCCCTAGTGGTATGGCAAAGAAGTTTCTACTTCTTTTACAAGACGAAATACAAGAAGAAATTCTGTTCCAGACAGAAGGCTGTACATTTTAGTTGCTCACGAGTATCTCAGCCCTCTCCCTGAAAAGGTCTCAGCATTCTAAATTAATCTCTATTTTAACTGCAGTGACTGTAGTTAACCGTTGTAAAGTCAGAAAAAGAAAACATTTCTAGAAGAAGCAAACTTTAAAAGTATTTCTGATTTTCAGATTGTTTCATTTAATACTTTTCTTTGGAGGATCTTGTGTTATGATTATTTTACAGATAGAAGAGCAGGGGCAGTAGGTATTTTTCTCACTTTTTTCAAAGTCTTTTACATTTCATTTTCCCCATCTGAACAGCCCCCTTTATGCCAAAGCCTTTGCAAGTCTCCTTCACTGCACATATTGATGCTTTTCTCATCTTAGTCCTCCAAACATTTCATGTTTGCCCTGTGAACATTTGCAATTCAGAGCATTACCTGCTCCTGAGTGTTCGCTGAACTGTGAACAAAAAAATGCCCAAGAAGAATGTGTTGTTTGAAATGGCAAGACTGAACTGAATATGTTCAATTTGGAAGAGAATGAAATTATTATCTGCCAAAAACTGGCAAGCTGAATGCTCACAGCAAAGTACTTGAGGGTTTCCAAGAGATTAACAGCGACTCGGGATTCTTTCTCCCTAAAGAACATACACGCAAAAAACTGCTCAGTTAATTCTACTGGGCTCTTAAATCAGGCTGGTTTTATTTCTGTATGTCCCACTGCCAGTATATCCCTGTAATGCACCATTTCTCAGCACAGCCCAGATTGAATATTTTGATGTGGCCGTGGTTTGCTCTAATCACCTTTTATTCGATCTGATTCAAGCACCGCTGAGTCTTGCACAAGGGACAAACTGCTCCCTTTCACAGGGCAGAGTGGGCAGGAAAACGCTGCTGAAGGCTACAGGACACTGACAGATCTTTCACCACGAACCAACATAGCACAGGAACAAAACCTGTAATTTGTGGCACAACACAGCAAGAGCCACGTGAGTCAGAGCAGCACATGCATGGCCAAGACTGGAGCTATTCAAGGAGCACGAGAAGATTAAAGAAAGATCAAACATTGCTTTTATTTTTCAAGAGAACTGAAGGGATTTTGCTGCGTTATTCAAGTGTTTTGAACCAGAAATTTTGTCTCAAATCCAGCTTTGCAGACAGGAAATAACTGAACTGCATTATGCAGTACTCCTCCAGCAGGCTGATAAAGCAGAGTTTATTATAAAATGTTGCCCCTTCCTTGTATGACACCATTGTAGTCAAACCTAGACAGATAGGTCTCTCTTCACAAATAAAATCAGATATTCCACACCTTTGTCTCGGCGTTCCAATTTCACTGTACAGATACAATCAAAGACAATTAGTTCCTCAAAAGAGAAGCAGCTGCAGAAAATCCTGAAGGGCTCCACGCAGGAGTGAAACGCTGCTGCTGTAGCACTAAATGCACCCAAGAATGGTGTTTCAAGGACGTGACACTGTTGCTGTTTTCCCCATCACATTTAACACACAGGATGTGTGGAGACTGACACAGTGCAGAAGTCAAAAGCACAGATGTGCTCACCCTCAAAACTCTGCAGCTGCTGCTGGGCTTGACATGAAGTCACACCACCTCTGTGGCTGAGCCACCTGTGTACAGACCTTTCAAAAAGTGATTTTGAGCCTGCAATTCTGCAGCTCCTCAAAAATGTACTTTTACATTTCCCACCAGCCTCTGGAACATTTGTGTACTCCGATCCATTAGAAGCTGCATTGTGCATCAAGAACCACACAGTCTGGTGAAGCAGCTTGAACCGCAAATTTAACTTTCTTAATGCATGTTAACAGCAAGAGCACTGACGAGCATAATTTCAACCAAAATAGCACTGTAATAAAGCTTCTTTTCCAACTGCTTCCCTTAGCAACTCATGCTCAGAGCAGAGTCAAAATAACAGGATTTATTCCACTTTTATCCTTGCTAGTATTTCAGCCGAGTGCTAAGACATGAAAGCAATTCAGAAGTCAGACTATTTTAAACCCACTGCAGTAGTTTTTCATAGCCAAGGGAATCGTACTTGATTCTGGAATTCTAGTATCAGGAATAACAAACTCCTTTCAAAAATACCACCTTTAAAACAGCACTTAGGTATGACCCCCAGTCCAGTTTTCAAAGATTTCTGCCTTTTTGCTTCTCAAACCATGCCTGGGGCTAATAAAATACCTTGATAATAAGCATGTGTTCAGTCTTCAGTAGGGAGACTCCGTCATTCATGCAAATAAATTACTCAGCTTCTCTGGCCAGATTAATATCTTCCCAGTCTCTTGCCTTCAAGGACAGGGATTATTTCGTATTTCCATTAAACGACTCAAAACTAACTTCTACATTTAAAAGAAGAAAAAAAATATTCCAAGCAATCTTATGCTGTGTTGTTCTAGTAGGTGAATCCTGCAAACGGAAATTCTAACCTGGTGAAATACAGAGGAATTTCAATTATCATTTGGAAAATTAAGCATATTGAATGCTTTAACAGCTTAATGGCATGAATCAAGCTGTTAAGATGTTTTATTTCTTTTTGATGCTTTCTGTCTGAAATTGCTGGCAGAGCAGCATCCCAAGAGCAGCACCACATTCTCCAAGGGCACCTCAAGAGAACCCATGAACAGATTGATCCTGGCAGTCCAATCTCATCTGCAGCACTCAGTGCTAACATTAATTTCTCCCTGCAGCGCCTGACCATGTGTGGGTACCAAAGTGCAAGTGCATAACAAAGATCACTGTGCTCCCCTATCCACTTCCAGTGTGTGGGATTTCTGAATCTCTTAAATACTTGAGAAACAAGAAGGGTCACTCGAGCAGGATGCTGCCCTGGCTCCTGCATTCCAGCAGCCCGATCATTCCTGCAGAGCACTGTATCCCTTCCTCCCCTGGCATTAGAGCACTGCAGATCAATAGGAAAAGCAGTGACTCACGGCAGGGCAACCAAGAGGTTTCAAATTCTTGGCAGCTGAACTTGGAAAGAAACAATTCTGGATGAACTCTCACAGATCAGCAAATAACTTTCTATGCCCTGCATTCTGCTGTTCAGAGTTCTGTCACTCCCTTCGCAGTCCATACATATGTATAAAAATCATGGCACTTGTTCAAAGCAGTATAAAAATCGTGAGACTTGAACAAAGCAGTGTGATCTCGGTGCCAGTGCCTCCGAGGGAAGTTAGCTCACATGGGAGTGATCAGCTCGGGGGTGTGCGTGCAAGAAAGCAGATGGTTACAGTGGATACACCTCAAAAAGCTCCAGAAATAGGTTTTTTTTGTAAGGTAACACTCCCAGGCACTGGGAATAGGGAACGTGAAGCGAACTGCACGTTGGGGAAGCACAAACATCTTTAACATACAGGTAGCCAGCTCTCTGGGAAGAGCCTCCCCTGTGAAGCCTGCTCTGGAAGAACAAGTCTTCCAGGGACACGTTCAGGGTCGCAGCCAGGCCCTGCTCCCAGCAGCACAGATCCCCCGGGCTCCGTGCAGTGACCTTCCCCTCAGAGCAGCTCTCCACAGCAGCCCTTGGCTCAGGAGGCTTAAGTGGTTTTTCTCTCCACTGTGTTTTCACTTCATTAAATGTTCTCATTTACAAAGAGAGGAGCTATTCTCTTACTGCTGGGAAACAAAGGCTGCTTGGCAGGCACTCAGCTCTAGAACTCTCTCTGGAAAAGATGGAGAAGTTACAGACTAGAGCTGAGGTTTGAGGGAACTACAGACAACCAGCAGGAGAGGCAGGGTCAGACCTGTCAGTGAATCAGTGACCTGGCTGTGTATCATCTAAACAAAAACTTTCTTTATGTGCCATTTCTGGTCCTCGACAAATATGAGGTTGTTTAACAGTGCTTTGACTTCTCTGTAAATCTTAGCAGAGTCTATGCCACCAAGATATGACTAGTCAGAGTGTACAGAACGCTATGGCTTACTTTAAAAGGGAAAAAAAAAAAAGTTTGAGCCTTCCATTGCATTTTCTATTTTAAAGAAGTTTTTAAAAGTGTTTAAATAGAACTAGAACAAATACAGTACTCTACAGCTTTTCCAGCAAGACTCACCAATGGTGAACCTGCTGGCTATCAGAGGAAGATCAACAAAATGTTTGCTTAACAATCTATCACTGAACTGGATTAAGCAATTAGAAAGTACATCAGGAAATACCTTCTGTGGAAGCAATTTGAATCAAAAATTATAGCTCTTCACTTGAAAGACAGCTACTGCAAAGATTTTAAGAGTTAAGACAAATGAAGCAGGCAGCAAGCTTTCATTAAAAAGGAAGGCTCTGTTCCATCCTGGTTTGTTAAAAAAGAAACTAAACCACAATGCCCCACATTCACATATACCTTTGTTTAAATACACTCATTTTGCAGCAGGAAAAAGCTCTTCCACTCCACGCAGAGCAGAATTCCACAGAAGAGAAGAAAATGCTGCCTTTCCAAGCAGAGCTGTCCTTGGGCAGGGTGCGAGGTGCAGAGAGCTGGCTCCACCCCAGAGCCGTGCAGGCAGCTCTGAGGGCACAGCTCCACCCCGAAGGATTCCCAAAATGAGAGCTGACATTCCCCTGGCAAATGCGAGTGGCCCCTTACTCTAAGCTACAGGGAAAAAAACTGCACAATTCTCCTGTCTCCCCATCACACTTTCCTACAACTGCATCCTGACCTTATTTTGTTCCTGTTGTATCCTCCCTCCATTGCAGTCCAAAACAAGCATTTTACCCTGGAATGGCACGAGTCATTCAAAACCACAATAGATTGTCTTCACCCTCTGTTCCCTGGTACAATCAAATTTGGCCATCTAAGTATTAATGATGGCTATTAAGTATCCAAGACAAAATAACCCTTCTCTAAGTTACACTGAAAAAATCAATAAGACAAGCCAGTATCAGTAAGACAAACATTCTGCTCCATTTTAGAGGCTAAAGAGTTCCTGTTCATTACACAAGTTCAAGAAGCGACCTGGAACTTTCTAATTAAATGATCTTTAGTGCATTAAGAGTGTAAGTTTACAGCACTGTTCATATCCAGTCTTCCCAAGCAAAGCATTCCCAAGTAATTGCCCAAAATGGCCCAGCTCCTTCTACTTCTACTTCCCTACCTAAAAGTTCATAAACAATGGAGTTAGTCTAAAATTTTCATAACGGAGGCTGTCAAACTTTGATATAATCATGCATCAAATCCTTGGACTACAACTACAATGGCTTTTTTGTTTTTGAAGTTCTGAGGTTTGTTGTCTTTTTTTTTTTAATAGACCACACAAACACATAATTATACAAATCAGACAAGTACTAACAAGAGTCTACTTTGCACAGATGTTGTTCATGAGTTGTAATTGAAGGTTAATTATTTCTCAAACAGCAAGAGAAGCAATCTTGAAAAAGAGCCTTGGATGTTCTCCAAGGCAGAGATCAGAGCTTTCAGGTAGAGTACCTGGGAAGACAAATTGTCAGTGGTTCAAAAACGTACTGCAGCATGATATTCAGATTCTTCAAATGCTGTATTTATGATACTGCACTGAAGTGGTGCTCAAATTTACAGCCCAGCTCTACATCTCTTCTTCTCAGAAGATCCAGGAGAGACTTCCCACGCTGAATGAGTCCTGACCTCCCAGACATTACAGGAGCCTGCAGAGTCTCAGGGCACTCCCTGGGCTTCCAACACCCACAGCTGCTAAATAACCCGGCCTCTCAGCTGCCCTTACACGCTACAAACACTGAAGGTCACTGCAGAAACCTTCTCATTAACACCACCAGGGCTTCCCTGCACCTTGTTCAATCATGAAGTGCTACACGGACTTGTTCTTTTCAGTATCCTTGTCTCAGGAAAGTATTTGAAAGCATAACTGGCTTAGCAGCCAGCAAATTGAGCTTCCTCAGCTCACCTCTCCTGTGGAATGGAAATGAAATTCCTGAGAAATTCTCCATGAAAGCAGGAGTTGAGAAAAATGAAGCCATCTGTGAGCAGAGGTGAATAAGAAAACATTTCTTTTCCTGGCATTTACCAAACCCATTAATTCTTGCCCTCAACAGCTCCTCTGTCACTCAAGAGTCCTGCATAGACGAAAAGGTTTTATTAAGTGTACAGAAGAGCATAATGTCTACTCGTCCTTGTCTTCTCTTGGTGCCTCTACTTGTTGAAGGGGTTCTCTCTGATTTAATCAGGTTTCACTGGGAAGGATTTCAGGCTCTACACTGCTATGAACAACCCACTTGTGAACGTCCATAAAGAAAGAGGAAGACAGGATGAGCAGGTTTATTCCAATACATTTAAATTCACCCCTAGCTTAACTATAAAAAGCCTCAGATTTTATTACTTCCTATAAAAAGAAGAGGGCAAGACTGCTTTGTCCATTTTTACATTTAGCTGTATTAGAAGCCCACAGTACTTTCAAGTTAAGTAAATATCCAGTTAAGTTCCTTGCACATTTCAAATTGACTCTGCCTGTTAAAGTGAGCCTGTCTTCAGTGAATGTCACCACTGAACAAACAATATCTATTTGTTCTACCAAATAGGTTAACAGCCCTGCCACATGCCAAGCATGCAATTTGCTGCTCAAATCCTAGAAACACAGCAAGAAACCTCCCAGCTTCACATCCATTCTGCAAATTCTTGAAAACAATGAGGACATTGCCCATAACCACTACAAAATAACCCAGTATACAGACTCAACTCAAATTCAATAACTGCTTTGTGATCTTGTATGAAGGGCTTTGATTCAGTAAATTAAAAATCTCTATGGAGACAGGAAACAGTAGAGAAGTTATTCTTGTGCTTTGGCTCCAATAAGTTACTCTGAGACCATAAAAATTTAGGGACAAGTTTTTCGTGGCATCTGGCTTCAAACAGCATTTACACCACTCATCCAAAACAGGAGGGATGTGCAGGGGGAAGCAAAACCACCTTCCAGAATAGAGCTTTATCTCCACACAGCTCTGCAGACGCAAGCCAGGCTACTTCACACCTATTTAATCTCTTCCAAGTCTTCTGCAGTGCAAAAGGAACAGCTTCATGTTAAATTTCAGGCATAACCACAGTTGATAAACACAGTCAATCACAAAAATCATGAAATACCACTGAAATGGTGTTATAAAGGAAACTGCAGCTCGACAGTTTACAGTGCTGTGAGCTCACAGCACACACCACCTTGGATTTCTGACAGCAGGACCTTTCACGTGTTAAACTGCTGCAAAGCACTTCCAAGTGAAAGCAACTGCACCAACACACGAATACTGGCATTTCTGTTCCTCTCTGTGGTTCAGGTAGCATTTCCATGGTTACAGTGTTGATCACTTATTGGCTTTAATTGCATTCTAAATCCACACCAAATGCATAGCTTGGCATTTTAAACAGCCCCAAAGGCAACCCTGCAGGCCAGTTCTTGTAACCTGGCTTTGAGTCCCATGAGGTGGAATGCACTTGGAATCATAAACTCATTCTGGTTGGAAAAGACCATGGAGTCCAACCATTAACCCAGCACTGCCCAGTCCACCTGTGAAAATACCACACTGCTCATATCCTCCAGGGCATTGCAAAACATCACTGAAACCAGACAGGTCTCCAAGGAAACTCAGCACAGCATCCACACCATCTTCCCAAACTTTGATACCCATTTCAGTTTGTCCTGCTTGTGTTTAAACTTCTTCCCTTTGAGGTCATCACACAAAGAAAGCATCAGGAGTCCTACTGAAACCAAAACATTCTTACTGCACAAAATAGGACCCCAAACCATGTGGACTTTGGGGCATTATCTCAGTTGTCTATCACTGGACACTGCAACAAATTCACCTCTGGTAGCTGTTGCTCAGAATGTTGGAAAAATTCAGGCTAAGAATCAACTAGATAGGATTATGCATATGAGTGTAATTTCATGAACAGGATTTAGGACTAATTTTCTACTGCTGTTAAGTTACAACAGACATCAAACCCTGCCTACTATCAAAAAGATAGTAACAATTTCAGGGGGAAAAAAGTACGTTTCCTTGTAGTGATTTGAAAAGTTTACACACATTTCAGAGTTTTAGACTGCATTCCCTGCAAATTAAATACGAAGCACAGAAGTGCTTGTTTTTCTACCAGCACACAAACCACAAATCAAAATGATTTCACAGGTAGCTTATTGAAAGAATGTTCCATTTAGACAGCACCTGCAACTAAGTATCAGTAAAACTCAGTTTATCCAAAGAAATACTTGACAATATACATTCATTAAGCATTCTTGACAAATCTGAGTTATACTAAAAAAAAAAGCATAGATTCACTTAAGAGTGCCCAAAATCAAAAGCAAGGAAGGGGATAGAAGAAAAGGCAAAACCAAAAAAAAAAAATCCAAAAACAACCAAACAAACAAACAAAAAAAAACCCAGGAGCAAAGAAAAGGAGTTTCTGGGGGACAGGAAGGCCTGCAGCAAACTTCCTCTATGTGGCAGCATAAATGTGTTGGCCACAGAGCTAAGGAATCTCAGCCCCGATGTTCAGAGTTTTCAAACATGCATAAAGTTATTTTAATACTTTAATATTTCATTAAAATAATTTAGGCCTTATAAATAAAGCAGGAGATTCAGAACAGATTATGAAGCAATCTTTTAGGTAAGTGGAATTTTACTGGGAGTTCACTGTTGAGTTATTCAGCTGTGGCCACCAACTTAGCAAAGCAAGCAAAGAGCTTCTTTCTGCACCAGAAAGGAACAGCCAGACACAGAAACCTCAATTCTCATCAGGGCTGTGACCAGTTACACCACCCATCTTTCTACACAGATCACTACTCTATCCCCCTCAGTGCACCCTTCCCATTCAGCATCTGGGCATTTGCATTTCAGAAAAGTGCTCAGAAAGAAGTTTTATCAGCCAAATTACAGTGGTCTGATGGAATTACACTGGAAGGGAACTGGCTCATAACCATTAAAGAACCACTCTGCTACACACAGAGTATTCCATCTTCCTCCAGATAAAAATTAAATCTTTGATGACTTAATGCAATTTTTATTCCAAGTTTTGATGGTAAAAGGTACACCAATGCAGCAGGTAGAACAAATTGGGGATAAAGGATGCGACCTGAAGACAATGGTTAACATTCCATCTTCTATCTGTGGATGATATTCAATAACCACAGACATGCCTCAACATGACTTTAATTTGAAGAGTCGTTACTTTAAAAGAGATCTGAGTCATCTGGGGTTTGCTTAAATAAATTTGCACAGGTGGAATTGTGTAATAACTGATTATCGTATGGAAGCCTAAATGTCCATCTTCAGAGGACACCTTAATATGAGGGCAGGACAGAGGAGAAAGTGGACAGCCTGTGTAGGAGGAGTTACACCTGCTTTGCCTTCCAGGCACACACAAGAGAATCATGAATTCTCTTCCTCTCTTTGGGAAGTCCAGAGAGCCCAAAGTGTTCAAGTGCACTCCACTAAAGAGTGAGCAAGACAAACTTCAACTGCAACTTCTGCACAATCTTGAGACATAAATCTCTAAAATGAGAAGCTGCAATAGAGAAGTTGGGCAAGTACCACTCCTTCCTCAAGAAAAACAAAAGTTTAAGGACAGAAAACTCAACAACCATGCTGAATGCAAATAAAATAATTTTAATCTTCCTTTCCTTTGGAGTAAGCTGGGAAAACCTGATCATTCAGGTTAGGCTGGCTTATGCCTGAGAAACCAAGATCAAATTGCTGGTTATAAAAAAACTGACACAGCTCTGGTCTAGACTGAAGGTGGAACACCCAGGACAGAGTTTACAGCTGTGCTGCTCCAAGCTGCTCTTCAACAAACACAGACCTTACCTGGCCTCGTGGGGGCAACACCAATACCAGATGGACTTGCAACGTCACTGTAAGTTGTTTGTATCAAACACATTTGTGACACTATTCTATATTCAGACAAAAATGCCTGCCCTGCCCGTGTTCCAGGCAAGACAGATGGAGATCAGTCTGGCCCAGAAGCCACGTAGCTCCGGGCACAACACTCTGTATGACAGAATGTGCCCTGCAATTAAAGTCAACTTCAGTAGTTCCTAGGAGAGGAAACTTGGCTTTTGACCCCAATTGCACAGGACAGGACTGTTTTGGCTCAAGGTTAAAGCACTCTGGAGAAGAGGCTGACCTCCAAAAGAGCATCACAGCAAAGGCTGGCGACAGGCCAGGGAAAGCTTAAATGCCTGGAGATCGACATGTGATTACTGAGGAATGTGAGCTATTCCCGAGCACTTCCTAACTCTGCAACGCCGGCAATGCACAGCCCTTTACATAACACAGCAACACATCTTCCTGTGAATTTTTTAAGACACACACATAAAACCAACTGCAAATCATTAAGCTTGTCCTACCGTTTCTTCTAATTACCATTCCCTGTCTTACAGCAGCTGAATAATCACAAGCTTGCTCTGTGTTGCCAACAGGCGTTTCACAGGCACGGGGTATTGTCACACTGAAAGCAGAATTCGGTGCTTGCCTCCCCCTTTCCTTTTCCAGTTAACAAAATTGCATGTCTGGTTCCTCTGCAGTCAGTTTTTTAAAATTCAGCTGCAATCCCACTGTGTCCACTGAGGATCTATTTTTAGAACAGTCAAATATTCCTTGCTGCTCTATTGTACCACGCTTAAGTCTCACTTTTATGCATCCTATAATTAGCATTCGTCACTTGTTTGGTCTTAGAATCACAGACACTTTCAATAAGAAGGTCTGTTACAACATGTTTAACATCTGGAATATGTTAGGCTATTTTAAATAAAATTATTACTGTGCAGACAAAATCTAATTTATGAGTGGAGGAGGACAGGATGACTACAGCACTGCTACAGTGTGGGCTCAGAATTCCTCATTAAGCCATTGCCTGAGAGGTTAAAGACTTGTACTTCCACAAGGGAAAAAGTCTCCAGACTTTCCCCCCCCCTCCATGAAGGTTCAGTGGAACAGGTTTGACTTGATTGCCTCAGACTTCACCCACCAGGTTTTCATTTAGCCCAGAGGCAATTGGCCTCTAAGCACTGCACCAGTGATTTCACTCTTCCAACACTATCATTAGTACAGTGAGCTTCACCAGAGGAACACAAAAATCAAGATAAATAGCAAGGCCTTGGCTTGGCTTTTGGACCAGCAAAATATCCACTTCCAGGTAGAGAGCAGCCATATTCTGTCAAGCAAACCAATAAAAAAGTTTTAAGTACATCATTTTAAGTCTTGACCATTCACTAATGTCACTGGAATGTCATCAAAATGCAGCATGGTAGGGACTGGAGCCTGCACATTATTTACCTCAAGCCAGGAAGTGTAACAAAAAAATACATCAGACATGGATGTATGGTATCAGGAGACCCTCAAAAAGGTAAAAATCTGGTGGTGGAAAACCCAGAGTACAGAGCAGCAGTTCCTGATGTGAAATCATAAACTACTGACCTAAGACCACCACCATGAAAAGGAGTCATTGGGTACCTGCCAGATCTAAGAGGGCAGGCAGCACAGAGAAACTGAGCCAGGCTGTGCTGCCTCTTCTGGCACGAGGAGCAGGAGGTGTGAGGCTGAGCAAGCCCTGCCAGGCTCGAGGGAAAGGATCCATCTCTTGACAGAGCGTGTCATGAAGCACCAGCTCCTGCTGGAGGGTGTCACCACAGAGCTCACTGGGCTCCAGAAAGGAACTGGGAGCACAAGAAATGAGGCACATGAGATGTTACTCCTGACAACGGCACATTCTGGACCAGAAGGGCTGTCAAGACACATTGCTGGAGGATGAGAGAGTACCCTAAGAGAGTGTTACCATATGTTTATCTCATTCCTATCCTCTCCCCTAGAGGCAGATACTGCCCTTGGTCACTGCCTGAAAGGCAGCACTAGCTAGAGAGGCCTCACGGTGCAATCCAGTTCTGTGCTTCACATTAAGAGACAGAAAATTCCAAATTCATCACCCAGATACCAATAACAAGGTAATACCAGTGCAAGATCCATCACGGGCACAGTGCTACTTCTGCACCCCTGCGTTGGCTCCCCAATAAAACACAGACAGAAACCACCACCTAGCTTCAAAAGATAAGCCAATAAAAAAAATAAAATAAGTCAAGAGTCATTTGATTCTCTGCTAAAAAGAAATTAAAGTCATAGATTATAGACAATCACTCCTTTGTTCTTCACCCTCCTTTACAGCAAAGAAAGGCAAACAACAGCATGAATCAGTTTAGTCAACACAGAACAAACAAGTTCAAGTGAAATTGCTTTAAATCCTGTTCATTACAACTTCAGTGGCTGCACCACGCACACCATGAAACACTTCAATACAAATAAGTAATTTCATAGAGCCTTGAATTCTGTAATGAAGAACTTATCTACAAGCCAATGAATTGCACAGCAAAGAGAGTTCTGCAAATTATACATTATAATTTACACACTGAATGAAACAGGCTGAAAAAAGCATCCTCTGGAAAGGCTGCTGCTGCCTGGTATGCCTGAACTGGACTGAATGTCTGTGGCATCTGAATTTTACACTAAATGAAGGGACACAATGCACACAAGAAAGGAAGTGCTCTCATCAGGAAGCTGCTCCCTTCTGCTGTGGCATAAACAACTCTAAGTGGCACGTTGCCACCCTGACCATCACCAGGGAAATATAAATTTTCACAAAATGAGATCTATTATTGTCACAGCAATATGATCTAATATTACAGCAGCAGTAGGCATGGCAGAAAGTTATCAGACAGGCTGAGATGGTGAGGTTTGCAGCACAGCTTTCAACTCCTGCACAAATTGATCTGCATATATTCCAAAAAGCATCCGTACTCAAGTTATGAGAGCATAAATACCAACAAAATGAAAACAGTTGTAATTATGCAGTAATCCATAACCCCCCAGATTTAGATATTTAACTTCATCAATCTGACCATGACAAAACCTTGAAACAGTAATTTAAGAGAGCCCAAACATGTATAATTAAGAACTAAAACAGTTTAAATAATAATTCATTTTAAAAGCGAAAGAGTAGCTTCTGTTTGCTCCCTCCCACGATCCCTCTGCTGTCACCAGAGTTAAAGCTGGTGGCCCAGTGATATTTTTATTTTCAAATTTGCTGATATATGGAACCCAAAACTAATTATAAGAAAGTAAAACCCAAGAGAAATCCAAGATGGAAAACGCTCAAATATGAAGTTTTATACATGAATACAAAACAAGACAGGCAGCCAGTCCATTCACATGTGCAAACAATCCAGCATACAACATACAAATTTTTAATTTTCATTTTTCTGAAGCATTTTTCTGAGTTGCTTTATGCCAAAGCAACTCTCAGAACCCACAACTCCAAGCCATTAAGTGCAATTTGCAAGTACTTTGCACTGCTAAATAATACCTGAAGACTGCTGAATCAGGTTTCTAATGGCCCCTTCATTTAGTGTTACAGCAAGCGGCTTCTGCATTTTTCACACTGCAGATCCCTAATTATTTCCCAACGGAACTGAGGGCTCCCAGAGTGCAACCCTAGTGACAGATGCCCTGCTGACTCCTCTTTCTTGCAGCCAGCTGCCAGCAGCTCACCCACAGCACGGGGGGGACAAGCACCTGCTCCCACAGGGGTGCTCACAGCCTTAAGGGAGCCCAGCAAGGAAACTGGGTTGACAAGGACCTTTTCTTCCTTTTTTCCAAGACAGCTCTGGCCCAGCCTGTGTCCCCAGGCTGGCTTGCTCATGAAGGTATCTTTGCAAGAAAGCAAGAGCATCAGCTTAGCTACAATGGGAAACCACATACTGGTGGTACTTCTCTGACCCTTGGAAGACAGAGGCCATGAACCACAAGCTGAAAACCTCTGTGGACTGGGCTGAAATCAGCGTGACTTGAGCAAAAGCTAGGCAGAGAAGAGCCAAGAACTTGAGAGCTGATGTCAAATTGTGATGGCTCACTGCTGGCTGTACTCCCTTGGCAGTGCTGCTCCACGCTGCAGCAGGGCCCAGAGGATGGCAGGCTGTCCTTCCAGCCACGCTGCCACCAGGGCTCCGATCTCAAACACCACTGACTGACTGCTGATGGCTGAAACCAGCTGCAGTTTCACTGGGAGAAAGTCAAGTTATTCAACTACCTGTAATAAGCCTTACTTAACATTTTACATGGGCTGCTAACCTGACCTGTCTTAACTCTATCACAGAAATGAAATAAAGTGTTAAATAATTCAGCTTAACATCCTAGTTCTTCATTTAGAATACACACACAGTATTTTAAAACTACATGAAAAATCTGGAAGACAAATTCACTTGGGAGAAAAGGAAACAGACCATTTCAGACCAACCTGTAATTAATTTCAACTTGAGCTAATTAACAGCTTTCCTTGCATATTCTCAGAAGATTCATTCTACATTCAGAATGCAACAGTTTAAAGATTCCATCAGTGGCCTCTCTCCAGGAACATACTGACTCCAAAGCAGAAGCAATCCTGGTTACAACAAACACCCTCTCAATTCTGGGATCCAGATTCTGGACTCTGACTGAAGGTGCTTTACAGGAAAACCTTGGGCAGCACAGACTGCCCTAGGAATATGCAAACACTTCCTTCTGATCTCTAAGCAACCTCTGGCTTCTCACTGGCTATGTTTTCTTAATCAATCTCAATAAAACTCACCCTGTCACTTTCCCTCAAGGTTTTGAAAGCTTTTACACATGCTTCTTACTGTCTAACAACACATTAGACCATGAGCATGAAGTTATACCTTCTCCAGACTAACTGTAGAACCCTGAGTGCCCAGAACTCTGCAGGATGTGTAACCTTTTCTGCCAAAATCCCACATATTTAAGAGTTTTAACTCAAAGGCAACATCACTTGGCTGGATCAACAGATCCTGGAGCAGCACTTCACACCAGAGCTAAAACACCTGCAAAGGGTAAAAAGCTCGGAGTGCTTTCAGAACAAAACACAAGAACTGTTTTGATACATATTTTCCTTCTTCTGACACCTTTCAGAGTGTGAGGCAGAAGTGGTTGAGCTCTTAAAAGTGTAAAGGACTTGTTAAAAACTAACTCAAAGCCTTCGGTGAACAAGGGAACTGCAGCTGTCAGCTACAGTCAGGTCATGTGTTTGCCCAAAAAAAAAAAACCCAACAACAACAACAAAAAAAGGAAAGTAAGCATGGAAATAGCTAAGCAGGTCACTAAATAACACAAAAATAACACATAAATTGCACTGTTAGCAGGCGGCTACGTCAGTGTTTTTCCCTAACACTTAAGTGAACTCTCCCATTTGTTATCCACAGCTCATTCCAAACCAGTGGCCAAATAATCATTTGTTCTTACACCGTGTGCTATTAGCAACCACCACCACCGACCAGCAGTGAAACTGCAGGCATTTAATATAAATTCAGAAATTCCACACAAGGCTCTGCTCCAGCACAGCTTTACCAACACATTTCCAACAGCAAATAAGGCTGAGTTTTCAACCAGGCCAGGAAGCAAAGCAGATGAGACTCTGGGAGTTCTACAACAGAAGGGAAAACAGCTCAGAGGTTTTGGGAACAGGCACTCAAGTTTATTTCCTTTTCCAGGATTTAAGTATCCAAGACAAATTCTCAGCAAAGGCACTGCATCAGGGGAATTAAACAGTCTAGTATCTAAAGCCTACTTTGTGCTTTCAAAAGCACTTGCAGAAGAGCTTCCTTTTTCTCACCAGCCTCTCAGCCCCTCTTCACGTGATGTGTGAAATGCATTTTTTCCAGGAAAACAAAGTGAGACTGGAAGGAATAAATATGGCAAGTGTTTATGAGTATTTATCAAGCACTTAGCTTGATACAGTTTGAGTTTTTCTTAAATGACTTTTTAAAGTAATACCTTTTATAGTGAAATAATAATGTACTGCTGATCAGGAAGCTCATTACAGTCTAGATCAAGGGATTATACTTTGATTTGTCAACCTGGAAAAACATATTTTTTTTTTTTCTAATCCACTCTTATCACTGAAGCGTATTTATCCCATTTACCATCTTATTACTTACCTGTAATTTAGGGATACTTTAATTCATGAGATATACCTTAAGAACTATTTTTTAGATCTATAAAACCAAGGAGAGTCAGTCAGCCTGATGTCCAAAAGCAGCAAATTTGAACCATTAAAATGATAATATAATCAAAGGCCCTGCACATTATACTTACTAGGAAAGATTCATGCTTGAAGTACTTTAGATATTCCATCAGAACACTGGCAAAATGTGAGATCGATTTTTTTAAATTCACATTTTTTCTGAAACTAAGTAATTTCTGCCTGTAAATAGGACATTTTCTAAATGGGCTGAAGAGCAATACATTTTCCACACAGCTTTCAGAAACTTAAAAAGAAAAATCCCACTGGTCAATGGTTCAATCCAATGTGTGCTTTTTCAAACAGCTTATTTATCTTCCATTTACATAAATTCCACCCTTGAAATGCCATTGCAACTGATTATTCATTATTTAAATTTACTTTGGAAATTAAACTCAAGGGGAATTATCTAAAGTATGTCAGACTGAAAATGAGCTGCGAATCTCCAAAGTTAATTTTGGCCTCATGTGTGTTAAGGGAGATTCAAGTTCTTAACTGCCTTTTAATATTAAGAACTACTTATTCAGCAAAGTCCCTGTATTACTTTAAATGTAAACCTCTTTAAGCTAATATAAAAAAAAAATTGAATCTGTAATCTTTAGAAGTTTTCTAAAAGCAGCTTCTCCATTTTTCTCCAGTGTATTTAACCTTGGTAACTTGACAAGTGAGTCTAAGCAAACAGCCATTTTTCCACATTTCAGCTGCTTCCAGCATTACGTAAACTCTGACCAGGAGGAGAAGTGAGATTCTATTCAGTCTCCTGAACAGCTGTGCAAGCTGCTGCTCTGGGTGCTTTTTTAAATACACAGCCACTAACACACAGAGATTCCAAGAAGTTCATTATGACAGATACCCCACAGAACAGCCAAAAATCATCATGTCAGCTTTGGAAACTATTTGGTGAAATCATTTGGCCTGTGTTAGGTGTGGCAGACTAAAGTGTGGCAACTTCTAGCCTATGATTCTAGAATCTTTTCAAGTTTAGGAAGTTGTTTCATGAAAAGATTTGCATCTTAAACATTATCTGGAACCACACAATTTGCCAGTAGAAGGAAATCTTCAAGGGAAGTAGCTTATATTAGATGTTACCCAGCTGGACTTGAATGATGAGGGAAGGTAGGAAGCTTTGAAGCAGTGGATGTCCCCACTCCTCCCAGCCTCAGCCTCACCAATTCCCAGCTGGGAGATAAGGGGTCATGCCTTAAGGATATTGTCACAGAGATATATTAGGATTCAACAGATGAGTTTTAGATTTCAGTGGAGGAAGCTTAACAGAGAAACTTATTTTCAACACCAATTTAACTAAGGAAAAGCATTTTGACTCTCGTCTAATTTAGAAGCCTTTATATCATAATTGCCTGCAAAACACTTTTGTCTTGACAATCACAGCTTAGATCAAAGCGGAATTAAATTCCCTTTTTTGTCTTAATATAGAGCTGCAGTCACCCTTCCCAAAGAACAAAGTTCCCTGGGAACACACTAGAGCTGCATGAATGGAATGCTGATTGTGCTCCATTCTCCCTCAAGTACCTCTTGGAAACCCAGGAAGGGGAAAGTGGGCAAATCGGAAGTTTGCACTGTAAATGACCCACTCTGCAAGTGGCATTCACTCAGTGGCTTCCAGAAAAGAAGAATTAATGCTGATTTCTCTATCTGAAGGCTAAATATTAATTTGACTTAATGAGTTCCAATTTGCAATTGCAACATATATCATCCATGGAATCCTCCCAGTGCACGTGGGCTTTGCTGACACTGGTGAACTTCAGTACTGCTCCAGAGAAAGAATCCCCTCTGGAGTTCCACAGAGTGCCCAGGGAAGGGAGCACAAATTAAATTGGCCAAATAAAATTTTTAAAAGTACTCAGCACCTGAACACAAAGATGAGATCTCACACAAGAGCCAGGTTAGAAACAGTGATTTTTGTTAAGACAATTCAGCACTCGGAACACTGCTGCCACACTGACCAAAGTTCTCTCCAGAGATTTTTTACTGACAGGTGAGTATCTCTGGGTGTGGGTTTAAACCTCTATTTGAGGACATATTCTCTCAAGGGCTGGGTACAAATAAAAGAGGGACAGAGGAAAATCAAACACAACACATAATGTTAAGTCATTTATTGGGTGCTTTAAATTCCAACCTGGTATACGCCAGGCTGCTCCTCCTTTCTGGCTGCTGGCACTGTTAAAATAATATTATAGCACTTTTTTGGTTGAGAACATGCAAGGTAGTGCTTCCACTTTAGCGGGGACTGAATTTGACACAAGTATTCCTTCCAGAAATACTTCATCAACTTACGCAATCTCTGTTCAGCCAAGGGGAAACAGTAACAAAAAACATCAAGCTTGCATATACTGTTTATATTCCTCACAGAATTTTGCTCATGGACTCCCCTACACACTTCAGAAAATGCATGGACAGTTTTGATGGATCACCAGCAGGAATTTTACAAGTTTTAAAAATCACTAACAACAGCAACATGGCAGAGGGAGGATGTTCATCCAGCGCTCACATTCTGAACAAGTACAAGTGATAACTCACTGTTCTGACACAGAACAAATAAACCAGATGTATTATTGCTCAGCTAAACTTCCTGTCTCAGAAAGGATCCTGTCTGGCTGTTTCTTTCTATAAGCATTCTTCTCCTCTTAGTTCACTTTTAATATTTAACTAGACTTTATATTTATTGAATATTATTCTTTGGATATTATTCCCAAGCCATGGAACAGTTTGAGAACTCTCAGTTAATATTAATAGCCAGAAGTGTTTCTAATTACACCCAGCAAAGCACTGTGGACAATTCTGATGTCAGCATTTTGACTCAAAATATCCTCGAAGAAATAACTCAGGGGAAGAATTTTTGCCTTCAATTCAGCAGCAAGGCAAAGACTCATCAGTTCAGCAAACAGCCAGGGAATTTCAACTAACAAACTAATTTTAGCTGATTGATCTAAGAGCCAGTGTAACTTCACTGAAGGCTAAAGTTACAGACACCATCAAATTTCACTGAGACCACCTGAAGCCCAGCTGTCAGAGTTACAGCACAGTTGCCTTCTTCACTGCTCAGCAAAATAACAACTCTCTGCCTTAAAGTGTCTGCAAGAGCAAGACCTACACGTGTAACACTGGAGGCAGCCTCAGGAATAAGGTAAAAAGAAATGCAAGTGTTCCCTGTAGAGTGATCCAATCCTTTTTTGCCCTGTGACTGCAAAGGATCACTTCTGTAGGGAACCCTGCACTCCAAACCATGTGATCTACCTAAATATTTACACTATGAGCACTATTAAAACTCTCCACTGAAACCATTAAATGTAGTATTTTCAGCAAGTGAAATCAAACTATTATTATTTAGATTATGGTTCACTTCTAACTGTTTTTATCAGGGAAAAGCTCCTTAAATTGCTCTTTGTAACTCATAAGAGCCCCACAACGGTGGTTTCAACTGAATATACTTTAAAAATGTCAAATGCCTACTTCCACTCTGTTTTCTAAAAGGAAATAAAAAGGAGGGAGAGGAGGAGAGAGAAGAAAAAAAAATGGGAACCTAATTAAATTTCTTTCTTTTCATTACTATTTGTACCACTATCACACCAATTAGCACCATGCACCCAAAAGGCTTTTTGTTCATCTCTCTGGCCTCCCTACCAAGCTTTTTCTTCCCTTCTCTCAAAATGTTCCCAGTGTCCTTTCTCCCTCCTCATTCAGGCATATCCTCACTTTCATGGCTTTCTCTGTGCTCCCTATTCCTGTAAACTCTGCACTGATGAAGACACAACCATAACAATGTTTTAATCTGTGTACATGACATTTCCTCCTGTTCTAGAAGAGTCTGCCCCCAGTAATCAACTTCCAGTACACTTCAATCCTACTTTTGCTCTAACTTTCAAACACATCTGCAAACACTATCCAAACTTTGGCAGAAAAGGAGAGCACATTATGTTAAGAAAATACACTGGGCAGAGAAGAAACCATTGAAACACACAGCTATCTTAGTTTGCATTTTGTTTTCAGCTTTGAACGTTCTACAGTATCCACCAAACAACGCCCAGCAAGTACTCAGCAACACAAGGAACTGTCAAGAAGGAAATCACGGCAAAAATTAATACTTACAGCCATAATTAACTCAAAAGGGTGTTTATACACCCGTACGGGGGACTGGTACTTCTGCACCATGGCTGCAGTTTAGTGAGATCAACTCAAACCTGAAAAAGAAATGTTTAAAACCATCTGTCAGACGTAGGAAGCCATTTTCAATTTTCTCTTACAATTAGTCTGTGCGTGGTACCACGCTAGCAATTCCACAGGAAATTCTTCACAATTCCCTGACTACCTTTTTTGAGACCCAACAGGAGCCTTCAAAAGCTCGCTATATATATATATGTATTTCTGTGAGAAGTGACTGGTAATTTCTTCCAAAGACAACATAAAATTAGCACATTTTTAGTCCACTTTTAGTAACAAATCTTCAACATATTTTATGACTCTTTGTCAGGATGGTGACATTTCCTGTGGTGCTGCTGAGAACCAAACACTGACACATCTCAGCGACAGGCAGAGAAGCATTTCCCAGTCCCCCAGCACGGTATGTGGGCTGCCCTGCTCAGAGCAGGGACTGGGGGGAAAAAAAAACCAAGAAAGAAATACAGAAAAAACAAAAAGAGGTTAAAAAAATAAGTGTTAAAAATGTTTGTTAGAAGAAACGATGGAAAAAAATGGATTACTAAAGAGCATTCCTTGATCATCTCCAAAAAAAACTGAAACTCTTGAGAGAGAAACTTACAAGATAGCTGGGGAAAAAAAACTTCGAGAAAAATTCCACTCTGCAGCCAGCAAAGATTCACTGGCAACACGGAGTGGAATTACTCCAAAGGCTTCGTGCCTGCTCTACCCAGCAAAGCGCTTGACCCGAACTCTCTCGACTGCAATTACGCTTATTGAAAAATTCTGGCAGTAGCACTCGCATAGGAATCGCGGGCTGCGAGCCAGCCTCATTTTAGCGAGAAATGCGTTTGCTACAGCAAGTTCGCTTCACTTTTCTGTGCGTGAGGCGCTGCGGGAGCGCTCCCGGCCCCGGGGCTCGGCGGCTCCCGGCCGGAGCCAGCAACAACCCCCCGGGCCACAGGAAAGTTCTCCGACATCGCAGCCCCGAGAAGAATTTACCCATGACTACCCCGCATTACAAAACAAAACAAAACACCACACCTGAATCAGCACAAACAGCCGCAAACCCTCTCTAATCCCGGACAAAAAGAGTTACACAACAAAGAAACTCCGCGTTCCTCCCGCCGCGGTGGAAGCGGACAGCCCGGGAGGGGACGGGACGGGAGACACCTGGGACAGCCCGGAGCTCTCCCGGGACACAGGGAGGGGACAGGACACCTGGGACAGCCCGGAGCTCTCCCGGGACACAGGGAGGGGACAGGACACCTGGGACAGCC
>VXBQ01006081.1:170122-185041 GCA_013400175.1 Phainopepla nitens | reverse complement strand
GCGGGCCCGGCGCCTGCGCGCTGCCGGGGGCGGGGCCGGGCGGGGCGCATGCGCGCTGGGCGGCGCGGGGTCCCCGGCGGGCGTGAGGGGAGAGCCGGGTGAGGGGTGTGGGAATGGTCGCGGTGGGAAAGAATCCTAAAGGTCATCCGGTTTCACCCTCTGCTGTGGGCAGGGACAGCTTACATTAGACCGCTTTGATTCGAGCGCTGTCTAGCTTGGCCTTGAGCACTTGCGGAGATGAGGCAGCCACAGGTGCTCCGTTCCACTACCTCACCGCCTTAACAAAGAAAAATTTCTCCCAAATCTCTAATCGCAGGATCAGTTAGGATGGAAAAGACCTCTGAGATCACCCAGTCCAACCTGTGACCTAACACCGCCTTGCCAATTAGACCATAGCACTAAGCGCCACATCAGTCTTTTCTTAAACACCTCCAGGAGTAATGACTAAACAAATCTAAACNTTAACAAAGAAAAATTTCTCCCAAATCTCTAATCGCAGGATCAGTTAGGATGGAAAAGACCTCTGAGATCACCCAGTCCAACCTGTGACCTAACACCGCCTTGCCAATTAGACCATGGCACTAAGCGCCACATCAGTCTTTTCTTAAACACCTCCAGGAGTAATGACTAAACAAATCTAAACCTCCTCTCTGTCACTGTGAAGCCATTCCCCCTCGCCCTGTCACTACATGCCCTGGTAAATACTCTTCCCCCCATCTTTCTTGTAGGCTCCCTTCAGGAACAGCAGGGAGCTGAGTCAGGGCAGGTTTCAGTTGGATATGAGGAGGAGTTTTCCACCCCGAGGGTGGCTGAGCTCTGGAACAGGCTCCCCAGGGAGGTGCTCATAGCGACGCCTGGAAAGGCTGACCTGGAAACAGAGACTAGGTAGAATAAAAGAATAAAAAGGTATTTATTGAAAGGATCCAGCTTGGGCAGTGCAGGAACCCCACTGGGGCTACACCCAAGTCAAACCCACAAATGGTCATAAAAATAAACCACTGGTCAGGAGGTTCTCACACTTTTATAGGTGTTGGTCCATCAGCATATTGGAGTTAATTGTCCAATTATAGCTTCAGGTTATGAAGATACATCCTCCTTGTTCTCTCTCTTTCTTCATGGTTGTTTACACTCTTGGACCTAAAATTTGTCCTTGGTCTCAAACTAGAATGGAATTGTTTTTTCTCTATATTCTGTGAAGAGAGCTCACCAACCCTGAATATGAAACCCAGAACTACACACTAAAACAGCACAGAATCTGAAAAACATAAAAGCTAAAGCTTAAGGCATCAACAGCACCAAGACTGTTTGAGGTCAAGGAGCATTTGGACAATGCTCTCACATGGTGGGATTCTTGGGGTGTCCTGGACAGGGCCAGGAGTTGGACTTGATGATCCTGGTGGGTCCCTTCCAACTCAGCAGATTCTGTGATTCTGTGATTCTATCCTGGAAGGCTGCAACAAGGTCATCCCGAAGTCTTCTCCAGACTGGACAATCCAAATTCTCCCAGCCTTTCCTCATACCAGAGCTGCTCCAACCCTCCGATCATCTTGGTTCCTCCTCTGCACTTGCTCCACTGTGCAGGAGCCCCAGAGGGTTGCAGGTGGGGTCTCACCTGAGTGGAGCAGAGGGGCAGAGTCCCCCTCAAACACTCAGAGTCACGTACACACACCCTGGGTGCAGGAGGGCATGGACAGCAGGACCTCCATGCCCTCAGCCCCTGAGCATCCTGTGGTCCCGCACCCCTCGTGGCTCCCTCAGCACAGGGCTCTGGGTGCTCTGGGTGGGTTTCAGGCACCCTCAGGGGCAAGGTCAGCTTAGGGTAATGGCACAGCACGGTGCTCCAGGGCCAGGGAGCGCAGAGACCCACCTCAGTCACTGCTGGACATCTTTCTGCCTCTTCTCTTGTCTCCATAATCAGCCAGCATTCACCCAGCTGGGAGTTTGCAGTCTGGGATGCCTCAAAGAGCTCTGTCTCACACCATACGTGGTTTAACTGTGATGTACTAAAAGCAAGAAGTACAATTGTGGTTTTTACAGTACCAGAGAATCACAAACTGTGCTAAAATAAGGACTTGAAAGTTAGGAACCCATGTCTCTGCTCCCTTCAGCAGCACTATTGAGACATTTTGTTTACCCACAATATCTTTTATTAATGGCTCACTCCCTCAGAATATAAATCTACTAAAATTCAGAGTCATGTCCTGACATTTTGATGCAATTCTTTCCCTAGGAAAGCTGAATTTGTCATTACCACTAATGAGGGATTAAGCTACCATTCTTTCTTATACAAACCTTGTGTCTTTTAAAGTTAGTCAAGCATATCCTCTTGTCTGATCTGAACTAGTCCTTACAAGAAGTTGTTTAATGTGTTAAGAAAGTGCTCCTCTGAATCTCATTTCCGCTGTGGCATTTGGCCAGTTGCCTTCATGCAGCCGGAGTTAACTAGTTAACTGTAATTAGATTTAGTTATCTGATTGATATTCCATGCCATTATGCCTGCAACATCCTTTTCCTGCTCTGAAAGCCTGAGATATAATCCTACCAGCGTAGCAGGGCAGGGAATTTACACCCACTCAGATTCTTCTTTGTTCATAACATTTCCCTCTTTAGATTCTAGAAAATGTTTTAATTCTTACTGACTGCCTCTATTCTATTTCACCAAATGGCCAAGTAACCAGAAAAGCTTTATTTGGACTTTTAAAGGTATTTGGAGTTTACTGATAAGATGAAATTCCATAATTTAATGTCTAAATCAGTCATAGTCTCAGCTGTCTGCTGCAGAAACAACAATCTTAGCAAGATAGAAGAGGAAAGTAATATGGGTTTAAATTTTTCTACTGTTGTTGTTCTTGTTACATGTTCTCTTATGGAAGCTCCAGCCATGCATCGCTAGAAGGAATATAATGAATAAATGTGTGGGTGAAATGTTTCAGGAAAGCTGTGAAGCATGCTGGAGACTGAAGCCCGGAGGACACAGGCTGAAAGTGCAAACCATTCCATATTTTTGGAAAATTAGGAACACAGCCTGCCAGATATGAAGGGAAGTTTGGCCTTAGGGAGGTTATGCAAGGTCGGTCACTTCACTCAATCTGAGCACTTCCCCTGGATTGCATTCCTTCACGTTATGAACTTTAGTTACACAACTCAAAGTAACTGTTATCTTGATTCAGGCAATATTGCCATGGAAATTAATGAGAACTATTGGTAGTCAATCCTTCACTATTAATAATAACTAACTGAAAGTGCAATTGCTCGGGAGCAGTGCAGGGCTGACGCATATGAGAAAAGATTCAAAATGCCTCTCAGCCACGCTGGAATGCAGCTCAAGCTCCTGGAATTTCAACAGGCAAGAACTTGCTCTGGTTTCTTTTGTTTGCATCCCAGGCAGTGAAGAAAAGTGAAGCGATCCTGATTTCTTACTGTCCATCAAGTGTCATCTTTAGAGCTGTTGTACTAAAGAACAGAGATTGTCAGCAGTTCATGACAAGAGAGAACATGTTCACTCGAGGTCTTGCTGCTAAGCTGCACATTTGTTAAAATATGTGGAAAAGGGATGAGAGTTTGGGTTCAGACACACTGAAGTGCTTCAAGAGCTGTTCCCTAACAAATCAGTCCCGTCTGAGCCAGTGGAATTTGTTATGTACTACTGGCTGCACTGAAATAAATACCTGCTTCCTAAACGTTTAAAGCCATGGAAATGGTCCCAAATGATAACACTGACAGCCTGATGGAAATCATAATAAGCATGATGAGTGACAAACAGTTAATGGAACAGAGCTGTGCCCTGGGGACATTGATTCTGGTTTGCACAGAGTTTTTGTTTAATGCATCACAGGTATTTCACTAGGTGTCACCATTTTTGCTTTCCCATGTCAGTCTAGGGAAAGAAAAGGTGGTAAAGCAAGGTGTGAGGATGTGTGAACTCCTTCACCCCTCTTCTCTTAAAAGTAACTGTGACCCCCAAGTTCAGCCCTCCAGACACAGACCTGAAAGTGCCCATGCATTACAGTTGTACACATTTTTGTAAGCTCCCTAGACAGCCTGTACTGAGGAAACAGTAAACAGGAGGAAAAATTTCTCCACGTATCTCTGGAGATCTTAAAGCACTTCAGAACAGCAGAGAATACACCAATAATCCCAATAGGCAGTATAAATACTGAAGCTCACAAAATGCTATAGGAAAAGTCACACAGTAAGTCAGTATGAGAAAGGAGACCAGAGCTCCTCACTTCCTGGGTGGTTCCCTTATTTCCAGATATTCCTGCCTTTTAGCTCTGCAGTAGTTTTCCACTATTCACGAGATTGGGATAAGGGTAAAATATCTCCAGACTGGCCTGTGTTCAGAGAGGGAGTGTTAATGTACAATACCTAGAAGGTGTTACACTCCATGATGAGATTTTTATTCAGGATTAAACCAGCCTTCGTTTACTGTAGTTTATTGCACCATAAGTGAAGGTGTATTAACTTTATACCACTATTTGATTTATCTGAGCTTTCCCACAGAAAAGCCTTAAATAACCTTGCAGACTGGAGCCCTTTATGTCTTGGTGCCACAAACAGGCAGAAACATGTTTTTTCCTGTCTTCTCAAGTGACTGGTAGGAAAATTGAATTGTAGGCTGGGAGCTGGCCAGGGACACCAGCTGCCAGCGCTCGGAGTCCAGCAGCTGACATCAGAGCACCGGCCCCATTGACAGCAAAGGTTACGCAGACAAACATTAGCAAATAGGACCAAGTCCTGATTCATAAAATAGATGAGTGGGGATGAGTGCGTGGCACATGTCCCAGCCCTCATTCCCAAGCTCTCCCTGCAAAGCCTGTGCCCATCCAAGGCTCCCTGCCTCGAGTTCCACGTCACTGCTAAAACAAAAGTGAGCAGGTGGTGCAGGGCGGGCTGCTCATACAGAGATAATTAAATGTGAGGAGCTGGTGGAGAGGATATTCTAGATGAAGAATCTGATCCAACATTTATTCCAATACCTATGCTGCAGGTTTGTAACACCTAAAACTGATAGTTTCAGTAAAATTTTACTGATAGTAAAACAGTGATAGCACTGTTTTCTCGGGGGACTGTGAGGAGCAAGGGTCACCCTCTGGGGCTCCCACTGGGTTATTTTATCCCTCAGACATCAGGAGGTGGCACAGGTTAAAGAGAACTCACCCCCATGATGTTTTTTCTAATAAAGGAAATAATGGTAAAGGAAATAAAGGGGAAAACACTCGGATAATAACTAATTTGCTGAGGTGTTTTATTGATGCTGAAGATGTCAAGCTCATAATACAGGGAGCTGGAGTTGTGAGTGAGGAGGAGTTCACTGGGCTGTTGAGAATGCCCAGCTTTTCTACTTGCCTTTGCAAAGAGCCCTTCTGTCCGTGTCCACTGCCTGGGAGCTGCCTGGTACCTGCCTCCCAGGGAGCAGCCTGTTTCCAATTGTCTCTTTAAATGACTTAAAGTGCTGCCAGGATCTTATCACTCATTCCTTAGAAAAATAGGAGTCTCAGCCAAAGGCTCAGCAGAAACGATGAGTAAATTTCTTATAAAAATAAAAACAAAGGCTGTTTACCATCCCTCTTTTTAATGAGTCTGACAGTACAAATACTCTCAGCTGCTTCAACAAGCACTGAATCAAGCTGCTGGGTCACTCACCAGGTAGAGACTTTGTCCCTATTTGCCTCTAACATGTTAATAATTATTTTTTTTTTTTAATACAAGAGGAGTAATAAGAAACAATCACCTACTATTAAAAGTACTGCACAAATCCATCTCCTTTTTAAAGGACACACTGACTCCACTAGAGCCTGGTCTGCACCCTGTGGGCAAACACAGCACCTTTCAGTGGAGCTCTGTCAGGACAAGTTGCCTTTGTGACTGCTGCTCCTCCAGCATCACACTGCCTGGGTCTGTACAGCTGATTCCTGTGCCTGGAGGAAAACGAGGCATTATGAGGCACTTGCACACCAAAATAACTACCAGTATTGCTATTTTAGGGTTTACTTTTTAACTTGCACTCTGTGGATCAGGCCTGTGCTGGCAGCCTTCGTCCATGCGTGTCTCAGAACTCAAGAAACGCATGTTTGGTGACGCTGTTTGCAGACCCCAGAAACGCTGCTTATCGTCTCCGATCAGCATCATGCTTTGCATGAATTCCGGTCCTGTATCCAAGGCAATCTCATTATTTGCTATACACGCTCGATCTGCTGGCTAATTTCTTTCTCCTTCTCACGGGGGAGGAACCTTCCTGTGCTCCACAGGCGCGCTTGTGTTTAGGAGATTAAAGAAAGCAGGCAAGACGCATGAAAAATGTCACCCCGTGGCGGCGGCGGCAGCCTGAATGGGAGCACAATTCCGAGACAGATGTTCCTTCCAATTGAATTGTCTGTGTCGGTGATTGCAGAGTTCAGCGCTCCGGAGAGGTGTGAGGCGGAGGGCACGGCTGAGCGGAGGGCTGGCTGCAGCCGGGAGCTGGCACAGCGCAGGCAGCAGCTCTGCCCATTCTGACACGGCATTAATCTGTCTCGGCCTCGAGCACCGCTGGCTGGCTGTCCTGGAATTAATTTGGCTAATGTAGCGCGTGATGGAAAGCCACGTTTGCAATCTCTTTGCCAGACAAGGCTGGACGGATTGATAGCATCGTCTGTCCCTGGTTAAGAGAATTCATAGCAGAGCTCCACTGAAGGGACACCCTTGGAGAGTGTGGCTCCATCCCCCAAGGGCTGAGACAGAAGGTGTTTAACACCTCCTGGCTCTGGTGACTGCCAGGGGGAGCCTGGGGAGACAGGGAAGAGGTGTCATTGTCACAGGGGTGGCTCTTCCACCCCTGGGCAAGTGGGAGGTGTCAGTTTTTTCTGAGGGCAGGTTTCAGTATCAGTCTCCAAATAACGTTTTGACAGAGGGGATGGTCTCCAGCACAGGAAGCCTATTTGCTGTCGTGGTTTCAAGCTGGTGGCTACAGACTAACGTGTGACCACTAAGTATTTAAGTTATCTAATGAACAGCTGTTTGATTTGCTTTTGGTCATAATCTGGTCACAATTTGGTCACAGGCTAAGTCAGAATTGAACAAGAGCCCAGTGACAGAAAGGACTGAAATGCCCCCAGACAACTCCCTAGACAGAGACTGGAAACGAGCCCAATGTTTTCCTTGTGCCCCATCCCCAACACCCCCCATCCACCTGGGCCCTTGTGGACCTTTGCTGCACCACTTCTGTGGGGAGCAAAAAAAGAGAGTGTTCTGGAGCACCCAGGAGGAGGCAGGAGGCAGATGAATATGGCAGTGATGGGATTTGAGGCAGAATCAGCCCAGCAGAGGCTCCAGAGAAGCAGAGGACAAATCTGCCCAGCAGTTCACCCAGAAATGACATCCAGCTTGGAAAGCAGATGAGGGTGCACAATAGACAGGATGATATCAGAGGGAGACCATCACCTATCCACGAGAGCCCCAGCTAAATTAATTTTCTGTCCCACTCAGCAGGAAAGGACATTTTGAGGGAGGCTGAGCACCCCTTTACCACCAACCACTCTGTGAGATGCCCTGGGTGCCTGTGTGCCTCCCCTCCCCACCACTGCACTGGCACATTCAGGAACGCAGAGAGAACTGGAGCTGATTGCAATAAACCCATTAGCACATGGATGTGAGCCACAACACGGCACTGTGCAAACTAACCCAGAAGGAGGTTTGCAATGTAGGCAAGTTAATTGCCAAAAATAACCCCCAACCCACCCTGGCTGCTGCGCTTTGCCATGGGAACAGTATTGTGCATGTGATCACATTCAGCAGGACACAAGCAGCCTAAGGGTCTTTTTACATTTGGCTTGAAAAGGCTAAAAATAGACCCCAAACCACATTCCTTTTTTTGCATTGCCATCTCCTCTGCCTCTTCCTATTCACTGGCACTTTTACATGCAAAGCAGGATTTGGGATCCAAGGCCCCATAATTAGACTCCAGCCTGGCAGCTGCAAGTGGAACAGCTGGAGGTGTTATTTTTACGGGTTATTAATTGACTCCATGAAAGCCCAGCAAACAGAGAGCCAGCGAGCTGCAGTCCACAGCCACATGACAAGGTCTTAGTGACAGGAAAAGATAAAATAAAAGAGAGAACGCAGAACCCTAAAGCCGATTAGTTATAGCAATTTCTCCAAAGCTAAATATAGGGAAAAAATCCTCTCCCATCTTCAGCTCTGTTGGCGGAGATGAGAAAGCACGAGGAAGGAGATAGACAGAAATTTCATTTTTCACATAAGCCTCCATGGGTTGCCGAGAGAAACTGCTGCTTTGGTGACGCTCCCAACACTTAAATCCAACTGTCCCTGGCAGCTCCCCTCTGACCAGCCCTTTGCTCAGCACTCACAGGGGCAGCTGCACTTGCTCCACTGGACAGGGCAATGACACAGGGAAGCTCCTGGTGCTATCCCAGCACCCTGTCGTGGCCAGGCTGGCACAGTCCTGGTGCCTGTCTGCCAGGCATGGATGGGTGAGCCTGCAGAGCCCCCCTCAAAGGGGCTGAACCACCCACCCTGCCCCAAAGCAAAGCAGGATAGAGCCAGGAGACTTCCTGCCTCCAACTCTCCTTCTTCCCTGCCTTTCCTGCAGCTGGGGATGGATGAGGCTTGGGGACAGCTGGAAGCCACCTGAGGTCACAAGAGAAACCCCTCCTCAAGAGCTGGAATAAGGAAAGGCTCTGGGTGCTGACAGCATGAGGGGATGGGATTGGGTCATCACCTCTGCAAAACCTATTGTACGTCTAAGACCTCAGGGAAATAAGTAACAGGCAACTCCAGCAGAGATGCTGGAAAGCTGGGAAACTGGCAGAGCATTTCAGATTTATGGGAAATTAATTTAGCCCTAGTCTGGATGCTGACAGCCAGCAAGGCCCTCTCCCCAGGACAGCCCATATTGCTGGCCCAAGCTGTGGGGTCTTCGTCAGACCTCAGGTTTAACTTCTGCAAATAAATCACCGTTGTACAGCAGAGATGAAGCAGCACCTCTCCCAGAGCAGAGGACAGCCAGGATCCTGGCACTCAGCATCCCTTGTGCTGGCAGCCAACGGGGAAGGGAAGGCAGTGGAAAGGCTGCTGCTGCTTGGAGGCCAAAACTCAGCCCAAGAAAGCCCCTTCCTCATCAGGAGGCAGGAGAGTCCCATGTTCCACAGCTCCAAGACAAGGATTTCTTCCTACTTTCATCACACACACAAGAGAAGCACCAACCCCTCCCCAAGATGTGTCTTCACAATGTTCAGTCAAAGACAGCGGTTAGAAGAGGGGGATATTTCTCTCCAACCTCCATCCTTGACACTAGACACCCCTCTATGTGGATTTGGTGTATTTCCAGTCCCTCCCATATTCCCAGATGCACAGGCTCTGTATCTGGAGACAACTGAGAGAAACCCATGTTTTGTAATATCACCCTTTGGAGACCGTTTCTGTGACCATCAATCCCCTCAAGACATGCCCTCCTGGTTCAAACCCACCCCTGGGATTGCTGCCAGGGCTGTCTTCCAAGCCATCCTGGCAGTGCTGGGACTGTCCTTGGACAGGAAAGCTCCTTTTCAAAAGCCAGCTCTGCCTCATGCTGTGAACTGGGAGGAGCTGTCAGAGCTCCTGCTGGGTGCCAGCACTTCATTCCTGTAGGATGGGGTTGTGGGTTAGGCCTTTATTTCCAGCTCCACACAGAGTGCCTAGGCTGCCCAAACCACAGCAAGGCCTTGGGACTTCCAAAACTGGGGTTTCATACTGTCATGGAGCCTTTCCCCAGGCCGGGGGTCCCCACAGGAGCAGAAGTGCCAGGGGCAGAGGGACAGCCCCAGAACAGGGTTCCCATGGGGCAAGCAGGGCTGGGTACCCAAGCTCAGGGCTACAGGGACACACCACCTTCCCCTCACCCAGTAATTCAGCCCAACCAGGCAACTGCTCCGTGTCTGACAGCACAGGAGCTGAACCCCTCCCACTGCAGGAGAGAAACCAAACGTGTGACAGAGACAGTTGTGGTGCTGCACCAGCCCTGTGTCCCTGTGGAGGTGCACAGAGCCCCTCTGCACTCCCTTTAACCCCGGCAGGTGGCTGCAAACACACTGCCACAGGAAAGGAACTCGGCATCACCTGTGTGACCCTGCTCAGGCCTGGAGAGGTGCATGTTGCTCCTGCATCCACAGGTGTGGCAGTCCCACATCTCCCCAGGCTATTTTCCCTGGAAAGGCTCAGTCTGTGCCATCTGTGCTAGCATCACACCTCTCCACAAAATCCAAAGCCGTGGTTGCACAGGATAGACAGCACTTTGGGGACAGCAGGAGGGGAGGAGGCTTCTTCCAGGGGGTGTCAGAACCACAGGTGATGGTGCTGGAGAGCAGAGAGCTGCTGGCAGCTCCCAGGGTTGCGAAAGTCTTTGGCCTTCATGGCGTGGGATGGGGATTTGGGAGCAAAGCACATCAAGCGAGCTGAAGAGAGTGACATTTCCCTCCCAGCTGCTCCATCCATGCCCACGCAGCCGGTGGGATGACTCTGTGCAGCTAATGATGCAACGTGATTAGTAAACAAATGATGCATTTGCACCAGGAAACCAAAAAAAAAAAGAGGAAGAGGAGAGAAAAGAAAGAAAACAAGTCACATTCTGGGCTGGCAGCATGCAGCAGTGAGCTCTTTAAAAATCTGCTGAGGAAGGCACTTGCACAGCACATGGTTTGGGCAGATCAATGAAGCTGCAAAGCAGCCTGGCAGGCACACAAATCCACTTTCTAATGAAATTTACAGCAAGTGGAATTTAGGTCACTACTCGGAAGCATTCAGTTTATTCCAGGCAGCTTTTAAAATATTTAAGAAATAGCTGTCAAATTAAGCCTGCTCACCTCTGACTGCAAGGTCCAGCTTGGAGCCATGGCAGATTTCTTAATTGTGGCTTAAAAATAAATTTTTTTTAACCTTTCTTTGATTGCCCCCTCCCTTCATCACCACAGCACAGTGACTGGCATCAACTGCTGCCGTGCAATCCTGGCTCTGGTGGGAGCTGTGAGTTCCAAGGATGCTCAGGCTGTGCTCAGCCCAGCCTCATCCTTCCCCAGGGTCAGGGCAGTGAGACACCAGACGTGTCCTTCCTGCAGCCTGTGCCCAAAAGCCTTCAGCTGCTGCTGAAGGAAGAGCATTTCTACAGCCAGACCTAAAAACAGCTCTTGAGGGAACAGCTCAAAGCAGCCTCTTAGCAGAGGTGAGCCTTCACCAGGGCTGAGCGATGCTGACTGGAAGGGTCTGGGCCGCACTGCAGGTTGCCAGCGCTGTTCCCAGATGTCACACTCCAAGAGAGCTGCCAGAACATTTTCAGTGGGTAGTGGAGGGAGAGGAAAGGTGGCCAACAGTTCTCTGGCTGTTTACCCAGCAGAAGTGGCCACAGCTCCCAATCTCCACGCTCGCAATTCCTGCAGAGATCAGAGCAGGCCAGACATTTCCGCTTCCAACAAGGCAAAGTTCAAGCCCTTACATAACACAGACTGTGTGAGCTGATTGCTGCCCCAGGTCAAGGTCCAGCTGGGCACAGAGCTCAAAGCTCTTCCAGCTCAGCACAAACCAGGAGCAGAGCAGGGGAGAGCAGGAGGCAGCCCTGGAGCGGGGCCAGCCTTAGTGTGAGGAGAGACACCAGAGGCACGGCCAGGCGCTCTCTGGGCTGTGCTTTGGAGGACAAAGAGGTTTCCCCATTGCTCACCAACCTGCCCCAGCTTGGCAGCTGCCCTCAGCTTGTTCCCCGCAGCCTGGGCATCTCCCCTGCCCACACGGGACCTGCTCCCCTTCCACAGGCTCTGACCAGATCCCAGCACAGCCCCAGCGCTCGGGATTTGGCCTGGCTGCAGTTGAGGTGTAACACAGGTGCCTGTGCAAACACCTCTGCCTCTTTCCTCAACAGGAGGAGGAATATAAATACATAAATATCCATTTCACGCTCAGGTGCTGGAGGATTTGTTTGGCTGGGTTTTGATCCTGGCTGCTGCTCCACAGCTGGCTCTGTGCCAACATCTGGCACCGGGGTTCAGAGTCTCTGCCCTCCCTCCCATCAGCACTCCTGGCCATGGATGAGCACACCAGAGCACACTGGACACCATCCCTGTGTTCATCCTGGGTGGCCTGGCCCTTCTTCCACCTCACTGTCTCTCCTGACAGAGTTCCATGTCCATCCCTGCAGCTCTCCTGCCCCTTTTGCTCCATTCCTTGCCCATAGTGATGTCATTGAGTCTGGAAGAAGTGATGCCTGGATATTACCCAGCTCTCTGGGACCCCTCATCCCTTGAGGGCATTTTCCCATAGGACTCCTCAAAGAAGGTCCCTGGAGGGGCCAGTTAACTCTTCCCATGCCCAGGGCTCTGACTGGACCTCCCTGGCAGCACACAGAGGCCTTGGGCCCTCTTGACCCCACAGAGGTGCACATCCCACCTGCCTGTGGAGCTGCTTCCCTCCCAGATGGATCCTTTTCCAAAATGCCTGCAGGCCCACTGGGTACCAGCAGCTGGAGAGGAGCCTGTGTTCCTCCACATCCCCGGCCACAGCATCACCTCCTCACCCCGACACCCAGCTCTCCTCTGGGTGCTCCCTCAGGCACTGAGTGCTGCGGCAAAGGCAGCACTGCTGCCTCCAGTTCTGCTCAGGATTTCATTCTTAAGGAGACGCTTGGAGGCAGAATTTAGCAAGGAAGAAATCCTGCACCTGGCCACGGAGCCAGCGTGGGCACCTCGAGCTGAGCAGCACATCCTACAAGCACAGGGAGCACCCACAGCCCAGCAAGCAGCATGGGCTTATGGAATTTCACAGCACACTGGTGTTGGGCTTGGCCTGGGAATGTTGCAGACCAAGTGGAAATTCCCTCTAGGAAGGGAAATCTATGAGCCAGGCTCTTGTACAAGTGAAACATTTGTCCCTGCTCTTCAGATACATTTTGCTCCCCAAGCTGAAGGAGAGGGAACTTGGAATGTGCAGGTTACCCCTCCAGGAAAGCTCACCCAGGAGCTGGGCACGATCTGACCCAAGCTCCAGCAGAGCTGTGCAGAGCCTCCCCTGCAGGCTCCAGCTGCTCCCCAGGCTGCAGGCTGGCCAGGGACACCCCCCGGCACGCCCCGAGCCCGGCTGGCAGTCGTGTAATGCACAAACAGCCGGGGCCGCTGCCAGGGCATGCAGCCGGCATCTCCCGAGGGAGCTGATCCTGCCACGGCCCCGCTGCCCGTGCGTCCGAGAACAGAACGGCTCCCAGCTTCGCCATTCCCGGGAAAACAAAGGATTCTGCGGAGCCCCACACCCTCTAGTGGAGGCGGGAGCTCGGCACACCGAGAGCTCCCGAACGGCGCAGCACCGCGGAGCCCAGCCCGGGAGCGGGCAGGGCTGGGGCACAGCACACCGGCGGTGACAGCCCCGGGACACGCGTCACAGCCACCGCAGCAGGTAAACACCGGCCCACCGTGCTCAGGCACAGAGGTACTGAATAACAAGAAAGAAAGAAAGAAAGACAACTTTGGAAAATGGATTTTATTGATGTTCACCATCCAATTAGGCACAAGTGCTTTCTGTAACCTACAGGAAAGCGGGAGGGGGACTTTTTACAGGAGCATGGAGTGCCAACACAAGGGGGAATGGTTTCAACAGGTACAGGGAGGAGCTGTGGCTGCCCCATCCCTGGACATGCTCAAGGACAGGCTGGACGGGGCTTGGGGCAGCCTGGGACAGTGGGAGGTGTCCCTGCCCATGGCAGGGGGTGGAAGGAGATGGTCTTTATGGTCCCTTCCGGCCCAAACCCTTCTGTGATAACCCAAAAAGACCACACAGCTATAATCAAACTGCAAGAGCAGCTCTCACCATCATGCAGAACCACCTCTTGGTCCAGCCACCTGAAAAGAAATAACCAAGATGTTCAGCCAGGAATGCAGCTAAAGCCAGAGCCCCGTCCTACACAGACCCATCTCCTCTGGATCAGGGTTAACTGAAGCATCATCCCACCCCAGCTCTCCCTAAATTCCTTCCCACAAGCATCTCTGCCAGGAGCACTTCCAAAAGCACACTGGAGCCAGATCACCCATCCCACAGCAACAACAAACAGCAAAAGCACTTCTTATTTTGGCGAGGAATTTTTGCCAGGTTCCCAGCACAGGCCTTCCCCTCTCCCTTCCCACACGTGCCAGGGCACACAGTCCCCGGAGCTGTCCCCAGGTGAACCCTCCGCTGCAGGAGAGAAACCAGACACCTAACAGCAGAGCAAAGTACACAACTCCAGCAAGGCTTTACACTTGCTCAAGTGCAGAAACCACCTTATCACCGTTCCCTACTACGTGGGGAACAAAGTTGCAACTCAAACAGTATCTAGTGATAAATTAAGTGCCAAGTTCTCTTTTCCATACCTGAGAGAGCAGCAGTTTGATTTTGCAAAACATTTTCAAAAGAAGACTCAGTATACATTACAAAACCCCCGTTTTCCCTTGGATTAGGGGTGCAGCTGTTGTATGCAGTATCATACATGACCATCAAAATGCTTCATGGATGTTCACACCTGTTACTGCACAGGTGAGGCCCAGCACGGAGCCCACCTGGGAGCTGCTCTTGGGCGCGGGTGAGGCTGGCTGGTACCACCCAGCAGCCCTTCCCCAGCCCACAGACCCCACAGCCCTGCCCAGGAGGGGCACACGGGGCTCCCAGACTCACCTGGAGCTCCCTCACCTCAGGAATGGAAGCACCGAGTCCCACCCGTGTCACCATCTGGGGCTGCGGCTTCCCTGGGGCAGGAAATGCTGTGACACACAAAGTCCTGGGACACTCTCAGCAAAAACAAAGTCCTGGTCTGGCTGTTGGCCCTGGGACTGGCCCTGTGGCCCTCTCCCCAGCACACTCCTTACACCCCAGGGACCCCACTCAGCCCTCCCCCACCCTGCTGTGGGCTCAACACCTCCCCAGGGAGCAGCCACA
>VXBQ01006081.1:158198-169173 GCA_013400175.1 Phainopepla nitens | reverse complement strand
CGGGACCCGAGCAGCTCGGGAGCGGCCCGGCCAAGCGGGGCTTGGTTTTGGAGCTGCTGCAGGGCTGGAGCCCCTGTGCTCTGGAGCCCGGCTGGGAGAGCTGGGGGTGCTCACCTGGAGAGGAGAAGGCTCCAGGGACACCTCAGAGCCCCTGCCAGGGCCTGAAGGTGGCTTATAAAAAGATGGAGGGTAACTCGTTACACAGGCAGGAAGCGATAGGTCAAGACAGAATAGTTGGCACTAAAAGAAGTGAGGAGGAAATTCCTCGCTGGGGGATGCTGACTCGCAGGCACAGGCTGCCCAGAGCAGCTGTGGCTGCCCCATCCCTGGAAGTGGCCAAGGCCAGCTTGTCCCACCTGGGACAGAGGAGAGTGTCCCTGCCCGTGGCAGGGGTGGAATGAGATGGGCTTTTAGATCCTTTTCAACCCAAATCATTCCATGATTCATTTATTATAATCCCTCCCAAAGGCAAAATCTCTGCACACAGAGAGTTCAGAGGCCGTTCTTGGCTGGAGCTGAAACCACAGGACACTTAATACAGAGTAAATCAGTATTTTGATTTAATATTCTGCTGATTGTTCTCAAGGCCGCCTGTTTATGTTGAATTGTGCTTCACTTTCAGTGGCTCTGACAGCCCCACTCCTGGCTGCGAGAGAGGCTTTCAGCACAAATACAGGTATCTCTCAAGAAATTTAATCACAATTTTCCCTCCAAGACATTTTTGTATAAACAGCCTGGGAGCAGAAAACCACTCCAGCACACAAGCAATAACTTGCTCCCTGATGGCTCATTAAAAATGAAGCAGTGTTTAGTTTTATTTCTGCAATAACACATTTTAGCAGACCTCTTATAAAATATACATACAGGCCCAAGCTATGCAAAACCTGGGTGGGAGGAGCAGCTGGGGAAACCAAGCACCACACCACCAGCAAACAAAAACTAATTTTTGCCCATTAAAGCTTGCACATCCAAACACAAGGATGCAGTGACACAGGGACAGGTTTGTGCCACCAGCCCGGCCCCACACTGAGCCAGCTGAGCAGGTAATTCCACACTCAGGTTCCCCAGGAGTGGGTGCCTGCACTGCTCAGAGCCTGCCCTGAATACTAAACTCTTCATTTCCTTGTGATTTTCCTTCTGCCACTTGTAAATACACAGCAGGAGTGTTCTACAAATACCGGGGAACATCTTCCCAGTCCCTGTGAAAGCAGAGGGCACGATCCCCGCTTTGCACAAAGAATTGTGATGCAGGGGGATGAATGAAAACACAAATACCCGCAGGTCTGAGGAGCTGACTTTGCAAAAGCTGCTTTTGTGCTTCTCAGAGTACAAAGCCCTTCCCTGCTGCCCCCTGACCAGCGCTTACAAGCCAAGGGATATCTCCTCTCCCAACACGGCCCTGCTTTTCCTGCATTGCTGGGTTGATGCTGGAGTCATAATGCTCACTGTTCTTTTTTTCCCTTACAGATTCATAGAATCCTCGAGGCTGGAAAAGACCTGCAGGATCATCAAATCCAGCTGTGATTGCAGTGAAATCCTTTAGGGGTGCTGGGTACACAGGGCATGGTGGGAGAGCCCTGGAGCCAAATGTGCAGTGGCCAGAAGGACCAGCCAGGCTGTGCTGGCTCCCCAGGCACGCTCACGAGAGAGAGGGCCTTTAGCAACTGAGCCAGAGGGGCTCCATACCTCACAGTCTTGATTGCCACCAGCCTGGCAGGGAGGTGGAGGGGCAATCCCCACACCCCACTGAGGGCAGGGACAGCCACCCTTTCCCTCCAGGGCGGCCCAGGGCACGTGTGTGCAGAACAAAAGCATTTCACACCCTCCCACGAGTTTTATTTGTGAAAGTAAAAGCATTTCACGCCCGTTGCTGCAAACCCTGCGTCCTGCTGATCCCCCTGTACCCCCCTCATACTCAGTCTTTTGTCTCCGAGTGAGCCAGGGGCTGGCCAGCTGCCACACCCCGCAGGATTCCATCTCTCCTGGGTGCAGTTCTGCCCAGCTCTGGCCGGCTGAGAACGTTGTGTATCTCATTTTACAGCCGAGCTCCGGCTGCCTGCCTGATGGCAGGGACAGCGCTGAAAACAAACATTCTTTTTCTTCCTTTCTGATAAAAGAAAACATTACCTCTCCGAGATTTACACAGTAGATCAAGCATAAACCTGAATTATCTCCCTCCTCTTTCTCCAGGGAGCAGATAATAGGTGGATGTCTCCATCCCTCTGCTTTGTTCCTCCTCACCCAGCTTGGCAGCGTTTTGGTTGCTATTAAACCACACTCACTCCCCTTGACATTTAAAGGGCTGTTGTTTGATTGCTGTCACAGTCCTGTACGTGGATCCTTCAGCCAGTTCCCTCCTCCTCTTCCCACCAATGATGGATTTTCTCATTTACCCCACAGTAATTTTCTTTCCTCATGCTGTGCTCCAGCAGAATGCTTTCACTGCCAGCCATGGGGTTTGGTATTTGCCCACGGTGCCACGTCACACCCGGGCACATTGGAGCTGCCCTGGCTTTCAGCAGTGTTGGGAAAACTGAATAGCTATTGGGAAAACTGGATCTTGGAGCCTGCTGCTGCTGGGCTTGGATCCTGCTGCCTTTGGGGTCACTGCTGTGCTGTGGGATGTGTCAGACCACAGATACTCCTGATGGGGTCATTGGCTCCCACAGCTGATCCATTGCTCCCACATGGAATATCCCATGGGATGAGTGGACACTGGTACCGGGTGAGGAGCAGCTGGTGCCCGAGGGTGGGGTGTGGGGCCTTTCTGCCTCCTTGGGAGCAAAGCTGCACCCTCAGCTGGAGGGTTTGCAGCTCATCCACCGGGGAGAGTGCACAGAGCAGAGGGTTTGCTGCCACCAGAGCTTTGCCAGGTGATCTGCAGAGGACCAAGCATTTCAGTGCATCAAAACCCCTTTGGGCCTCTCTGGGTCCTCCTCTTGCCACGGTCAGAAACGCTGAGGGTGGTACCCAGCTCTGCCAGTTGTGCCAGAAAGTTGGTCTCACATGTTCAGGTGTGGAGTTCAACAGGTAAAAGTAGGTAAACACAGGTAAAGTTTTTTAACCAGTTTGAAATAAAGCTGAGCCCTTGGCCTGTGCATTTTTGTACTCTGGGTACCTCTGATATAAAAAGCTGTCTCTGTACCTGCTCCTGGCCTGCTCCCACCACCCAGACTCCTGCTTCTCCCAGGGCTGCTCACACTGGGGGACTTCAGAGAATCATGGAATTGTTAAGCTTGGAAAAGACCTCCAAGATCACCAAGTCCAACCATTACCTCAGCAGCACTGTGTTCGCCACTGAAACATGTCCTCAAGTGCCACACCCACACACCTTTTAAATCCCTCCAGGGATGGTGGCTCCCCTCCATCCTGGGCAGTCTGTTCCAGGGTTTGACAATCCTTGCAGTGAAGAAATTTTCCATAACAGCTGAGCTAAACCTTCCCTGGTGCAACCTGAGGCCGTTCCCTCTCCTCCTGTCCCTGTTCCCTGGGAGCAGAGCCCGACCCCCCTGGCTGTCCCCTCCTGGCAGGGAGTTGTGCAGAGCCACAAGGTCCCCCCTGAGCCTCCTTTGCTCCAGACTGAGCCTCCCCAGCTCCCTCTCATAAGATTTGTGTTTGCAGACCCTTCCCCATCTCCACTGGCCCTCTCTGGACACACTCCAGCCCCTCAATGTCCTTTCTGTAGTGACCACTTGTAGTGCCCCTGGTTCATAGGAACCATGACTGTGCTCCCGTTCCTGCTGCCTTGGAAAGGGGCTGTGAGCTACCCTGGCTTCTCCCACTTGGAAAACACATCCAGCAGAGACCAAAAAGCAGGTGTCCCCTCTTGGAAAAGAGTGCCATGGCTGGTTATGTCACCACGTCCCTCCCACCACAGTGACGAGCTGAAAGCCTTCACCTGAAAAACTAAGTGAAAATTCCCTACTCCACAGAGCTGCCTGTAGCTGGAATTACTCCCATCAGCATCCCCTCTGTCCCCAGCCCCCTGCTGCAGAGGAGATTGAAGAGGTTTGTATATCTAATAAATTGTTATTCAAACACACTTGCTTGACTTGCTTGTAGAGAAACATCCCTGACCAAATCCAGCTGTGCTGGGGAAAGAGGTTTTCTGTCTCAGGCACTTGTCACTGTCCCCAGCTGGGGGTTCCTGTCCCCTCAGCCTGCCAGCTGGGCAGTTTGTGTGCACGAGCCAGTGGAGCCAGCTGGGCTGGTGTTCTCCATTCCAAAGATGACAAATCTGAGAGCTGGTGACCCACAGAGGAGCGCTGCTGTGGCCAGGAGAGTGCTGATTGCAGCCCGTCCCTGCTGCTGCCTCCCACCTACCAGGGGCTTTTTTGTTTGAAGAATAACTCATTGTGGCAAAATTTCTTCCAGATGCAGCTCTGTGTGGCTCTGCTCCCCTCACATCACTGTACCAGGTGTGATTTGTTCTCTCCACAGCCAGCACAGCCAGCAGCAGGCACTGTGTCATGGGGCTGGACAAACTCCTCCAGCACAGACCAACGTGCCCACCCTGAGCTCCTCTCTGCTGTCAGGCTCAGCAGCACCCTCAGGCCTCTCACGGAGCTGGAACACACCAGAGTGGGCTGGAGAATCCCCACCCAAACCAGCACACTGTCCATGCCACAGGGTACTGGTTCCTGGATCTCAGATGCCATTTCCTGGCTCTGTGTGTGCCTGCAGGATGGCACCCAGCACCAGCAGCCACTCAGCTGCTCCTCCCATGACAGCTGTGGGATGGGGACAGCTCTAGGCTGGCACTGAGGTGTTCAGTGTGTCTGCACTTTGGGGTAAACATCCATTTCCAGCCACAGCAGACCCCGAGCAGGGGGAAGGCTGGGCACTGCAGAGGTGACTCAACAAAGGACCAAAGGACCTTCTTTTAGTCTGTGCTCAGGCAGCCACACTCTAAAACACTCCAGAGCACTTGGGAGCTTCCTGTACTGAGTTTTAGCTTTTATATTTTTCACATTCTGTGCTGTTTTAGTGTGTAGTTCTGAGTTTCATATGAAGGGTTGGTGAGCTCTCTTCACAGAGTAGGTAGACAAAACAATTCCTTTCTAGCTGGAGAGCAAGGACAAATTTTAGGCCCAAGAGTGTAAACAACAGTGAAGAAAGTGAGAGAACAAGGAAGATGGAGCTCCATAACCTGAAGCTGGAATTGGACAATTAACTCCAATTTGCTGATGGACCAAAACCTATCAGAGTGTGAGGCCTCGTGCCCGGGGATTCATTTTGTGACCATCTGTGGATTTGACTTGGGTGTAGCCCCAAGGGTTTCCTGCACTGCCCAAGCTGGATGCTTTCAATAAATACCTTTTTATTCTTTTATTCTACCTAGTCTCCCTTTCCAGGTCAGCCTGTCAGGCATCAGTTCCTTTTAGAGTGAGGCCAAGGCACAGCCAGTGGCTGCTGAAATTATCCCAAGGAAATGCCTCCGTATTGTATCCTGGGGATCAGCTCTGAGATGGTTTGCTCTGACACCCTCCTGTTCCACCAAACCCACACCCCTGAAGGTCCCACAGCCCCAGCCAGGCATTGGCACTGCTCACAGAGCCCCCACACCCCCAGCTGCCTCCCCACCACCCCAAAAATCTGTTTAACAGGGCCACAGATGCACGGGAGACGCTTCCAACACAGACGTCAAGGATGAGTTGGTGCCCTTTGCAATCTCCTTCTGCTGCATTCCTATAGACTGTGGCCAATTTGCATAATAAACATGAGCTATAAATGTCAAAATCGGCCATATCCATGTCTTATTTTCAGTTCAGGCTCTGATTGCATCTTTTTGACTCTGACTTGCCTTTGCAAATAGCTGGAGCCTGGCACTCTGTGGCTGCTGCCTTCCTGGATTCGAGGGACTGGGCTGCCAGAGCCCAACACCCAACTTCCCTACAGCCACCCAGAGCTCCTGCCTTCCCTGCAGCTGCAATTTTAGTGGCTCTGCCACTGCTCTGCCACTGCTGCCTGGCACAATGAGGCCAGGGAGGAGAGAAAAGTGTTGGGCCAGGAGGCAGAGTTGTACAGCAGCGTGGGCAGGTGGAGGGCCTCCTCTCATGCCAGGAGGGAAACTGAGGCAGAACCAGCCTGGGATCTAGCTCTCCATGGCACATCCACGCTGCAGATCGGGGTCCCCAGTGCCACCACTGTCTGACCTTGCTTTGGACCGTGTCAAGTGCCTCGAGAATGGAAACGTGTGGATGGGGTTTTCCCAGGTGCAGGGTGAGGAGAGACGGATTCAAATCCCGGCGTCTTCCAGACTTATCCTTGCACTCTGTTCCTCCCTCCTCCTGCTGAGCTGTGGATGAACCCCATACAAATCCTACACAAACCCACCTGCTGCTCCGTGACAGCCTCCCTGTGGGCCCCACTGCATCCCGTGGCTCCTGCGGGACAGGAGCCCGTACCTAAATGTTTCCAGATCCCTACAGCACGGCTCTTCATTCCACTCTTCAAATGCAAATGAGGATTTGCAGGAAACCATTTGATTCACGGGTTCATCCTTTATTTTGGCAGATAGCATCAGTTAAACGCCTGCTTATTTCTGCTTTCTGAGAACAATATAAACCACTTAAGTACACATGCAAGACAGACTGAGCCCTAAGTGCTTATGAGCTGTTTGATTTACCGAGGTGTCTTTATCTTTGCCGAGTATCTCGCAAAGTCATTTATTATTTAGCAGTAAATTAAAGTGGAGGGTCTGTGATTTTCAACAACAGAAATTAATATCCCAGCACTCCTTTGTACCATATATATCTATAATTTACAGCATTGGAACCAGCCAGACAGCGCTGCAAGACCATCCATTTCCTTTCTCCCTTGTTACCTGCTGATCACTGCTGCGTAGCAGGAATAAAAAAATGGACTGGCAGGAGAGACACTCCAACAGGAAAGGGTAGTTTTAAATTAAAAGTCCAGTTTTTGTGGTTCTCAGGAGACCCCCTTTGTTTCCCACTGCCCTCCTGCACACATCACTTATGGATACTAAAGTGAACAGAGACAGCTGAGTTTTAACCTCACTGGTTCTGTGCTTGGCAAATAATAACAACAACAATAATAATTATTATTCCTAGTAGTACTGCTACTACACCTGCAAGCCTTGGAAACACATGCTGTGAATTCTTTGCCCACCTGTCCACAGTGGAGGGGTGGCCAGGGGTGGTACAGAATCAGAATTCCAGAATGGTCAGGGTTGGAAGGGCCCTCTGGAGATCACCCAGTCCCACCAGGGTCACCTGGAGCATGGAAACACATCCAGGTGGGTTTGGAATGTCCCCAGAGTTGGAGGCTCCACAACCTCCCTGGGCAGCTGTTCCAGGGCTCTGCCCCCTCCATGGAAACAGTTCTTCCTTGTATTGGGGTGGAACTTGTGTTTCAGTTCATGGCCACTGCTCCTCATCCTGTCACTGGGCACCACTGAACAGAGCCTGGGAGCATTCCCTGCACCATCCCACATGTGACAGCAGGGACAGGGCTCTTCCTTCTGAGGCTCCGTGGACTCCTAAAACCCGTGGGTGAATTTAGGGACAAGGCTGGGGGTGTCACATTGAACAACAACACATCCCTGGAGTTCCAACCCTTTTTCTTTGGGTCTGTGCCAGCTCACCACCAGCAGCCTGGTGCCAGGTTCAAGAGCAATATCATGGCCAGAAAGTTTTATAGGCTGTGTCAGGCTGTGGCTGACACAAAGCAGCCAGTAATTTATAGCAATCTTGTGTACTACAAAGGCAAAACGTGTCCCTCTTGGATGGAGCTCCGTGAGCTGCAGGGATAAATCAGCTCCAGCAGGGAGCAAAGATGAGAAAAGCAGAAAAAAGACCCAAAATATTCTACTTGGATCCTTTGCAAGGAGGAGAGAGAGGGGGCCCTGCAAGTGCCCTCCTGGTGTGGGCTGGCCTGAACAGGCACCGGAGCTGTGCTGTGGTTTGTGAGCCCTGCCTGGACAGTCACCTCCATGTCCTTCCATCACCTTTTGTCCATGCCCACATGCCCTCCTGTCCTCCTGGAGCCCACCTGGGCTGCAGAAAAAGGAGGTTTTGTCCCCCAGAGCTGTGGAGGGGCTGGGGGCTGTGCCCCAGGAGCCATCTGGGTGGTGGCAGGGTGCACGCAGCAGCCACTCCTCATTCCTGCCTGGAGGGGAGGCAGGGCCCCAGCACTGAGCTCAGGTCTGGCACAGGGTCTGTGCTTTTGGCCAACAAATCCATCCTCTGGAACAGCCCCAGGAAACTCAGCTCCACCAGAGATGCTGCCAGGAGGAACAGCACCCATGGGCCCCTCAACCCACACGGAGCAGCACAACCCAGCTGCCAGCACCCACAGAGGAGTTTCACTGCACCAGGGACCAGAGTTTCCTCACACCAGGACCAGTGCCACTCCTGCCATGATGGTTCTGCCACAAGGACCAGCTCCCTGGCCTGCTGATCCCTCATTCCCACCACGCTTGCTCACCATGGCTGGATCACGTCCAAATTATACGTGTGCCCTTCAATTTGTCAGCTAAATTAACAGAGATGTTCTTCTTGCAGCCAGCCAGATAAAAACATGGAAAGACATCAGGAAACTCAGCCTGTAACAAGTCACACTTTCTCTCTTCTCATCAATGTGGAGAAATTTCCAAGGAGAAACCATGGCAGCGTTATTTGTCTTTGTTTTTGGGAAGAAAAGCAAGCTGATTAAAAGCAAACAAAAAGCAAGAGCTGAGGAGTCCCAGAGGCTCCCTTGCAGGAGTTCAAAGGAAAAAAAAAGAATGAAAAACTGGAAATGTTAGAGCAAGACATTTAAGCTTTGAAGACCATATCAGTTATGGATGAATTAAAACACACAATAATTAGCACTGAAAGCTACAATACCTGAGGAGATCGGGGAAATTGGTTTCTTCACGCTCATCGAGCCCTTGGATGGGTTTAGGGGCCAGGCTCTGGTTGTCACTGGCAGTGTCTGCACGTGGTGCCTGAGCTGGGACAAGGGTTATCATGGGGGAAAACGCTTCTGCCTGCATGGTTTGGGATTGCAGCCCGCCCTGGGAGCCCTGCCCACAGCAGCCTCTGTGCCCCCCAGGAGCTGCTCTAATCCCCGGGATGATGCGACCTGGAGGTAGAGACAAGGAGGGAGGACAGAACTCCCCAGGAGCCTTGGGAGGCAGCTGAAGTTTATCTGCTCCTAGTCTGCCAGCTGGAGATTAAAGGCTTTTTTTCTCTTCTTTCCAGCGGCAAGAGAAAAAAAAACAGTAACCAGGAAAAAAAGCCCGTCCTGCATGCAAAGCATGATCCTCAAATAAATACCACGGCTATGTTATCCCATTAAAAAAGCATTTAACTTCGAGCTTTGAACACCTCGAGCCACAGGACGCCGGGCTCTGGCTGTGGTGAGCGGGGGGGATCGGTGCCTGCCAGCTGCTCTGGCTCCTGCCTCCTTGGCAAACCATTTCCTCCTGGGGCAGAAATTATTTAACAGAGCCACTCGGCTACAGACCTGCCCAGCAGTTAATTTACTTAAAAACCAACAAATTAGATGGGGTACCTGTGCAGATCAGGAGTCCTGAGCGGGAAGGGGAGTCCAGCTCTCCAAGAGTTCCCTTTATACCCGTGTCAGGCTCCCCTTGCTCTGCCCCTCCGGCCGCGGAGCTGGGGACGGAGCTTTTGAGCCGCTAATTCCTCTCCTGGTTCTGCAGAAAAGGGACGGCTGGACCATTGTTCTCTGATGGTTCTCCGAGGGCAGCGAATCGACCCAATCTGCAGCAGATGAATGGGAAGGAGGTGCTTCCCCGTGCGCACACAACACCGGGGCAGCGATAAGGATGCTCGGTGGGAACTAAAAAGCCCGGGGAGATCTCTATCAAATAATGTGTTCCTGTGAGCGATCCTCAGCAGTGGGGAGGCTGTGCTGGGCTCCGTGGCACTTTGGGAGGGAAATTCAGAACGGTGGATGTTACACGAAGCATAAAATTCTGTTTGCAACAGAGTTAATCAAGTTGAGGGGTTTTTTTTGAGGTGTAGGAGGTAAAATGAGGCAGCAAGGGTCAGCTCCAGCCCTTCCACCCGTGCGGTGCTGAGGGTGGGTTGCACTGGTGGCTGCACCAGCTCGGGTTTTACAAACTGGGTTTGCAGGTGCATCCCTTGTCCTCGGTGGGGTGACAAGATCAGGGGACGTGTCACCCACCTCCACTGGGAGAAACCCCCCTCTGTGGAGCCCCTCTGCCCTCAACATCTCCAACTCTTCACATGTCCCTCTCCTGCCACTTCATTTTTTTTTACCCTCCTCCCATTTTATGGCTTTTATCTCAATTTGAGCAGATCCAAGCTGACCCATCCTGTCAAAACTTTCATTCCTTTAGATGGGTAAGATGTGAGGCACCCTCCTGCCTGATGCCTCCAGCAGCACGTTTCAAACCCTGCCTCAGTCAGGAGGAGCTGGGAAAAGGGCAGCACGGCAGGAGAACTGCAGCCAGCAAGGGTTTGCTGTGCTGTTTAAAAAGCTCTGGACCAAGCGTTTTCATCCTGGACCATAAATTTGAAAATCCTTTTCACTCTGGAACATTTCAGCCTCCTGCTGAGTGCCTCAGCTTAGCAAACATCCTTCTCACGAGGGGGTTGGAGGCTTCTCCTCCCATAATTTCCCCCCAATCTCAGGATAAGAGGATGGAATCAGGCAGGTACAGGGCTCAAAGCCATGCACCCCCTCCCTGTTCAGTGTCCCAGCTGCAGGGCCCAGGTGGTGGCAGGGACGCTGTTTCCAAGTCCCCCAGACGGTGTGTGCGAGGGGGTGGCTTTGCCGGGGGAGGTGACACCCCAGCGGGGATGGAGCCCGCGGCAGAGGAGAGGCCGAGTGAGCCCTCCTGGTGGCTTCAGCTCCGAGCTCGTTGCCACTAGATGTCAGCGGAGACTGGAGCTGGGGATGGCTCGGGAAGGGCTGAACTGTGCTGGGGAGGAAGGAGGGAAGGAGGGGGGAAGGAGGGAAGGAAGGAGGGAAGGAAGGA
>VXBQ01006081.1:77464-155227 GCA_013400175.1 Phainopepla nitens | reverse complement strand
CTCCCTTTTTAATTTCATTCTTGTCATTCAGGACAACAGAGTGTCAAAGCAAGCTGGATTTTCTCCAGGCAAGCTCTGCCTTTGCAGCCACGGTGCTACTGCTGTCATCCCTCATGGAAATAAAGGAAGAAGCAAAACCAACCAAACCAAAACCTTAATCCCAATTCACACTAGTGCCTTTCACCCCGACAAGAGCCCAATGCAGATCTCATTTTTCATATATTGGAGAATACTTGGGATATAAATGAGCAGTTTGCCCTGAAATCCAGAGCAGGCTTGGCACAAAGGCAGCCAGTGTGATCCATCCCTGCCCTGAATTACTGAATTAATGTGATTTCTTCAGGTACACGCAGCCAGCTTGGGCCTCAGTTTCCCCTACTGCAAAATCCCACTGCTATTTTCTTCAGTGCATGGATGCACAGAATCATTTAGGTTGGAAAAACCTTTAAAATCAAGTGCAACCATTAACCCAGCACTGCATGACTGGATATCAAATTGTAACTGTGGTTATTTATATAAATACATATATATAGAGAGAAAGATATATAGATATGGATATAGATAGAGATATAGATATAATCATGGAAGCAGAGAATCATTTAGGCTGGGAAGGACCTTTAAGATCATTGAGTGCAACTGTTAACCCAGCACTGCATGATTGGATATCAGCTTGCAAATCTATTTTATTTATATAAAAATATATATAATTGTAGAAGCACAGAAAAGTTAAGGTTGGGAAGGACCTTGAAGATCATCGAGTCCAACTGCTAACCCAGCACTGCAGGATTGGGAATCAGCTTGCAAAGCTGTCTCTATGTCTATAAATGCACACACACACACATAAATGCTATTTATAGTGGGAAAAATGGGAATTTCTGACAGATACACTCAGAAGGGGTCACAGCACTGCAGCCTGGAGCTGAATTTCCTGAGTTAAACCCAAGCAGGAGGGCAGGACAAATAGCCAGGAAAGTGACTGGTTTGAGGCCAGAGGGGTGCTGGATCCAAAAGGGATCCTGTGAGCCCCAGGGTTTTCCATCATTCCACCCAGACTGGGTGCAGATGCTTCATTTGGGCTCTCTCCATGTGCAGGACACCAGCTGGGCCCACTTAAGCTGGGCTTTTGTGGATTTTCTGAGAGGGATTTCAAGCAGAGCTTTGAACCCCAGCAGCATTGGTGGTGCTGGTCAGGTTTATCCACCTCCCCTCCTCTCCCACCCAGACCTAGCTTCACCACAGAGCCAAACCCACACCCAAACCAGCCCTGCTGACACTCAGCTCCCACCCCCAGCTGCAGGGTGGGGATCTGGGGCCTGACTAAGGGTGTGTGGGGTGAAGGGATGGGTCCTTGGCACGGGGAAACATCAGCATGCCCGAGCACCCAGGCTGAGCAGTGCCCTGCCACCTCATCCCCTGCAGGACACATCTTCCCAAGGGCGGAGGAAGAGCTCAGGAAGGGCTTTTATCACACCAGGGTGGGCTTTTTTCACTCCAGGCCTGGAGTCTGGGGTGGATTTTGGGTGCTCTCAGGGAGACCCCTGGCTGCCATTGCAGAGCAGAGGGAGCTCAGCAGGGAGTGCCAGCCCCAGTGGGGGCTGCAGGGATGGAGCTGCAGGTTCCACACCTGCTGTGACACACCAGGAGCCCTCACACCACACACCCTCCCTGCCCTGAGCCAGCAGGGCACAGCTGAGCAAATACCATCGCCACACGCAGTTATTAATTGGGTAAACCTCATCTCTTGCTGTTTGCAGAGCTCTTCCAGGGAAGGCTCAGCAGCTGGGAGGTTTTTCCTCCTCACCCAGCTGCTCTGGGTGCTGCAAGTCGTGTGGGGGCCTTGCTGCACCAGGAACTCAAGGAATGAAGGATCCCCACGACCCTGGCAGGCTGCATCCTGCTGCCCCCAGCATCCCAGCTCCACCAGGCCCTTTCCCAAAGGGCTATTCCAGCCACTCCCAGTGCTGCTCCCTCTTTTCCCAAGCACCAGCCCACAGGAGAGGTCCAAAGGCAGCTGAAGCAAATACATTTCACATGCTCAGGGAAACATTTACAGCCCTGAGCATTTTCTCTGGAGGCAGTACCCAGTACAGGCCCTGCCTGTACTCTCAGGCACTCTCCTACTCTTCTCTCTGCCCCCACTCCCTCTCCCTTCTGAGAGCCCCTCATGCCCCAAAAAGATGGACAGTGGGCTGAGAGCTGGATAGAACAGAGAGAAAACCCTATAAAAGGTTCATGTGGCAGGTAAAACCCTATGGCACAGTCTGGACTGGACTCTGACACTGCCTGAATGCCCCACAGCACCTCAGAGCTGGCAGGGGAAGGTTTCCTGACTGTGAGGGGACCCTGGACAGTGAGAGAGACAAGAGCAAAGCTCAGATGAAGCAGGAAAGGAGGGAGATGCTGAGATTCTCTCTCCAGAAAGGTCCCACTCATGGCACAATGAGGCACAAATCAGGATGGGCTTAGGTCAGCGCTCCCAGCCCTGACCCTGGGCCCTGGAATCATTTCACAGAATTGTTTAGGCTTCAAAAGACCTCCAAGGTCATTGAGTCCAATCTTTGCCTGATCTGCACGCTGCCAACCAGCCCATACCACCATGTGCCACGTCCAGTTGTTTTTTAAACATCTCCAGGGGTGGTGAATCCACCACCTCCCTGGGCAGCCCATTCCAATGCTTGACCACTTTTTCCATGAAAAAACTCTTCCTGATGATCAGCCTGGACCATTGTCCCAGTGGTAAACAAAACCATTTGCTGTTAGCACTGAGCTGCTTGAGCTGAGAGCTGAGCTATCAAATCATTTTCCTCTTGCAGAGCCTGGAGATGAGGAGGGAAATCAGGAATTTCAACCCCAGGGTGCCCAGGGTGAGGGCTGGGAGGGGGTGAGAGCAGCAGAGCAAAGGGGAGAGACAGATCCCACTTGGAACATCTTTGCTGCACCGAAAAGTGCTGTGATTGCTGTGAATAACACCCAGGAAAGTGTTAAAATGTGGTTAAAAATTCTCCTCCTGGCAGCCTGGGGCTGGCATCACCCTAGATCAGGGCAGGGGCTGACTGGCTGCAGCAGGAGCATCACCCCAGGGCTTTAACAGAGGCATTCCCTCCAGAGAGAAGAGCATTCACCAATGCTGTCTTACCAAGTCTTTACACATCTCTTATTTGCCAAACTTCTGCTTTCCTGAGTGTGAACAACACTCACCCCCTCCACTACCACAGAGGGAGGGCGTGTCACACACCTGGGGACAAATCCCAGAGCTGCCATTTTCTGTGGCCCAGGAAGGAGCTGATCCAGCCAGGCTGCAGGCCTTGCCTCATTCCTGCACCCCAGGATAAAACACCCATCCCACACTCCCCAAAATCAGTGGGACCTGACCTGCCGAAATACGAGTGAAGGAGCAGCAGCTCCTTCAAAGCCTTTGCTTCTGCTGCCAAGATGCCAAGCCCCAATGCCTCTCCCTCTGATGCTATTCAGCTTGACAATGTCTTTTCCAATAAGTTCCCTGGCTTTCCAGGCCCTGTGCTTTCTGGCATGTAATACTTAGGCTGTTAGGAGGATGTTTCATCCATGCTTTCCTCTCCTGCTGCTCACCTCAGGGCAATATTGAGATGGATGTGTGCTCCCTCCCCGTGTGGATCCTCCAGCCAGTTGGGGTCAGGACGGGAGCAGCAGGGCCCCCATGGGGGCTCAGAAGTACATTGGGTTCCTTTGAGGGTGGCAAGAGACCAAAACTGCTTTGTATGAGCCCTCTGGGATGGGTGGTGCGGGAAAAAAAGGTAAAATATTTCTGGGGAGGGGCCTGCCCCTGTGGGTTCAGCCAGGCTGGTGACGCCCCCAGAGTGGGTTTTGTCTTTGCCTTGGCTTTGTGTGCAGGGGAAGCAAAGCACGAGCTGGCTCTACCTTCAGACACACATTTCCATTGCTGCTGGGCCAGGGAGAGTAGGCAGAGCCTCTGGACCTCTGGGGAGAAGCCTTGTCCCTGCAGAGCCCAGAGCATCCCCCTGCATGGGCAGGATCCCTCCCAGGCTGGAGAAATGCAGCTCAGTAACTTCTGTGACAGCTCCCACAGGCTCTGGCTCGGGGGTTTGTCTGGACAAGATGTGCTGGGACACAAACTGGACAAAGGGACAGTGGCAGATGGGACAGGGAACAGGTCAGGCAGTGTGGGATCAGCTTGTTCCCCGCAGGAACCCACTTGATTTGTGAGCACCCTCTCCGTGTTCTCAGCAAATGCACAGGCACAGCTGCAGAGCTGCCTGACAAGTGATGAATTTGGCCCTGGCCTAAAAATGTCAGCTGATGTTCTCCTTCCCCACGACAAACGTGCTGGGGTTTGATGATAATGAAACTGGGGGCAGAACTCACGGAAGCTCCAAACACAGACACAGCAACTGAACTGTCCAATAAAATCTTAACCCTTGATTATCCTCTCTTTAGATAGATCATTTATGATTTTTCAAGACAGAGGAAACAGAAATTCCTTCATTTCAAGCAGCTGCTGCGTGGCCCAGGCCAGTGGGGAGGCAGAAGCAGCTCAGAAGCCCTGGGGAGGGTGGACAGGGCTGGAAAACCTGGAGCAAACAGCATCCAACCCCTCTGGAGCACCAAGCTGCTGCCCCAGGCTGGAGCCCGTGCACGGAGTCACCAGGGTGAGCCTCGTCCTGCTAATGAAATAATTGAACATGACTGCCTGCCCTACTCGGATCATGGCCAACACCCATCACGGAAACATCATCCACCAGGAGATTTATTTCTTAATGAGGGAGGGAATATAACAGCTGGGTTCTGCTGCCAAACACGGCCCTGGAGCTCCTGGGGGTTTGCATGGAGTGAACGGGGACCAGAGGGCACCAGGACCAGTCCTGGGAGGATCTGGCTCCTGCTGGGCTGGGGGTGATGGTTTGTTCTGGGCTGATGTAGTGCTGAGGGTACAAAAGACTGAATAGGCAATGTCACTGTTCCCATTCTCCAGCTCTGATTAATGGGGTTTGCTCCCTTCACCTCATTACCTGATCGGGGGGGAACAGCTCAGCCACTCCTAAGGAAAAAACAATGAGCAAGCAGAAAGAGAAAAATGCCTACAATAGACCTTTGCTAATGAAATCCATGACAAGGATAACAAATGAACCTTTCCTCGGCTGTCTTTCTGTCCCAGAAACCATCCTTTGCTCCAAAGCACCAGTGAATTTTTTCTCTTTTCCAGCTCTGAGAAGGTCCAGCTGCCTGGCACAACAGGATTTCTTCCCAGCTTGGAGCAAAGCATCTCAATCTGATCTCAGGGACTGGATCCTCATAAAGGGTGGAAATCCATGAGCAGTTGCCACTCCTCACTGGGACATCCAGGCTGAAAATAAACTATTTTGAGGGATTCAGATTTTGATATAGTGTATTAATTCTTGCTGGATGTTATCAAAGTGCTAACAGTGAGCTGGGATCCAGAAGCACATCCCACATCCCTGGGCTGCAGGGGGAAAATCCCTGTGCTCTTACACACAGTTAAAACCACAAGTTTTGTTTTGTTGCAGAATCTCATGTTTCAGTCCCTGAGCATTGGGCAAAAGCTGGATTTGCTGGAGATGTGGGCCAGCATCCCAGGGATGTCACTCTTGGGGCTCCTGGGATGGGCCACAAACCCCACAGACAGCAAGGCCCCGGAGTCTGCTCTGCATTAATCGAGATATACAGGATATTTCCAAGGAAATTAATCATCTCATCAACCACTTGCAGATGGAGCAAGGGCCAAACACCTGCAATAACCACAGCAAACTCCTCTCACCCGCCCTGGCTTTTTACACAAACCCTGCTCCACAAGCACCCTGGGCTTTGTCCCTGTTGGCACTGCAGGGACACATCCCTCCTCCAGCCCCAGCATGGTTTGATCACTAAACAGGTTTGGAACACCAAACCAGAGCTGCTCTTTCCCAGGGCACAGGCAGCTCCACTGGTGAATCATCGGGATCCTGCAGCCCTGTGTCCCCAGCTGCCCCCATCACCGCTGACACTGAGACCAAAGGCAAAACCTGCCAGGACCATTTCCCACTCCTATTTTCCACTCTCACATTTCTGCCCAGCCCTTCTCCCTGGCAATGTGCTCCCACCAAACTGAATTTGGAGGATCAGAGCGTTTAAATCCATTTCCACAGGAGAGATTTAACTGGACAGGTTTTGCTTTAAATTCAAGTGCCCTCCTGGGGATTCATTACCAAAATCCATCCACTTCCCATTTGTTGCTAATGGGAGGGAAGATGAGTTTTGAATAATTAAAACGTGGCTCCTCTCTGCCTGCTGCTGGACAGAGCACAGGATGTGCTGCTGCTCTGCCCCTGCTCCAGGATCCCAGCCCAGCCCTTCTGGTAACCCTGCAACCCTCCTACACTATTTACCAATCCTGCAACCTCCTTAAATATTTACTGAGGCTCCTCCAAGATATTTAGGAACCAAATAAAACCCCTAACTATTTACAGAAACACAAAATGTGCCAGTGTTTCATCACCCTCATCACAAGTACATATCTTCCTTGTATCTAGTCTGAATCAACCCTCTTTTAGTTTAAAATCATCACTCCTGTCCCATCACAAGCCCAACTAAAAGGTCTGAGTCCCACAAAATCCTGTTTGCAGGACACAAGCGAGATCCTGGCTGGGACACGAGCTCCCAGTGTGGATTCTGGGCTTTGCAATGCATCAGGTGCACATCAAACTGAGCACCAGATAAAACGAGATCTGAAATTAAAAAATCACAGCTTAAAGCTCTTCCTCATTCGGGTCTGGAGCTGCTGGATCTCCGGAGGGCTGGGCTGCCCAGGCACATTAGATGGCACTCACTCTCCCTGCAAGGGCGAGGGGAAAGTGATGACAAATTCCTCCAGTTAATTAAAAAGCCCCACTTCAACAACATAGCAGAGCTTTTGAACTAATTTATGAGCGTTTATTCATTTTGTCCCAGCACAATCTCTGTGGAAATGTGAAATTCAGCTCCTGCATGATTCTCTCTTTGCATTGACTGGAAGGAGAAAGAACGAATAGATTCTGCTAAATTAATTATCAGCATTGATTTCTTGCCTTTTTTATATTTTTATCCCAAGACAGAGCCCTCAGTAACTTTGAAGAATCTCCAGCACTCAGGCTTGGAAAATTGATCTAGCAGTTTCTGTGAAGCAGCATTTCCAAGTTCCCCTTCCTCAAAATACACTCTAAATGTTAATTTGCATGCTCGAAAGGAACCAGGTGATTTGTCATTATATTTGCCTCCTCTCCCAGATGTAGCTACTCGTTCCCTTCTTAATTGATTTTCATATTTAGATTCAGTTCTCAGGAAAGTAATTTGGGGACTGAATTGGGGAGAGAATTAATAGCTGACAACAAATGGGAACTTGGATGGGACTTCATTAGGGCCATCCGAGTGCCCAGACTGGGCCTCTCTTCCTCCAGCACTTTCATCTTCATCCTCTATTATAAATCATTATGGCAAAAAATAGCTACAGAACAGAGACTCCTCAGTGCTTTTGCAAAGCTGAGGCAAAAGCTGCCAGATAAGGGGGAAGAATTTGCAAACATTCATTGGAATGAAAGGCCTGGAGGGTCCTTCCTGGCTCCACCCATCGTTGCTGGTGGGAGATCAGGTGTGCAGGACCAGGGGATCCCCAAAGCTCACAGGAATCATCCCCAGCACAGTGTGATGTGTGTCCCCAGCCAGGGGATGTGTCCCTGTCGCTGGCTGCAGGGGTCAGGATCTGGTGGGGAGTGGGCAGGAGCCCAAAGAGGTGCCAGGACTTTCACAGCAGAGATTCCATGTCCCAAGGGCACCCAGGGAAGTGCAGCTGCAAAAAGCAGCATGGGAATCTCCTGGGATAATGGCATGCCAGGCCTTTTACAGCTGGCACCTACAGCCTGCAGCTTCCTTTGCCCACACAGGACACACAGCAGTGCTCGTGTCCCCTCCCTGCTCGGGGACCTCAGAGCCAGTGGGATGCTCATGGTGCCCAAATTCCTGTGAACTTTGGCTGGGAGAAGCCTGGAGCCCCAGAGCCCCTGGTGCAACTGAGCCCTGCCCCTGGGACTGCTCTGAGCACCCCAGGGTGATAGAAAACTCCTCGAGCCAGGTGTTCTGAGCTCTCAGAGGGTCTATCACCGGTTGGGTTTTGTCCTGCAATTCCCAGTGGCTTAAAATAAGCAGGATGGGCACCTCAGGCAGTGTTGGAAACAAAAAAGGTTAATTAACACCAAAAATAACAAACTCTACAGAGAAAAAGCCATGCCAGAGGCAAGGAGGTCCTTGTCTCTGCTAAAACACCCCAAAAATGCCACAAGGTTCCTTTGTCCAATGCTTTTAGTATTGATGGTCCAGGCGGGGCCTTTGGCACTCGTCCAACCAGACAGCTTCAGGTTTGAGGTGGAGTCCAGGGGGTCCTGTGAGGTGTCCTGGTTCAGAACACCTCCAAATTGGGAAAGAAAGTTCTGGCTTTTTCACCTTTTAAGGGAGACAAAGAGAATCTCAAATCTCTTCCCAATGTGGCCACTCCACCCTTGGGGGGTGCCCTGCAACCCCAGGGCAGCTCCATGGGGATGGCACAGCCCAGGAAAGACTTTGGCAGCCTCACCCACCCCAGAGCTGTCCTCAGCATCCTGAATTGGCAGCCAGGAGGGGACCAGGCAGGGCAGCAGTGCTCCAGCTGAGGGGAATCAGCAGAGCAGCAGAAGTTCTCCAGCTCCATCAGCTCAGGGACTTGCACTTCCACTCTGCTTACACTTTTAGCACCTGAACATTTAAAAACCAAAAACCAAAAAAACATGCCCAAACCAATCCATCTTTTAAGGAAGAATTGGGTTTTTTTCTATCAGTGAGTTTCACTTTAGGGCTGCTTCAACCCTGGCTGACTGGAGAAAGTTTCATCCTCTCTTCTAAATACAGTTAATTCTCTTATAAATTAACTTACACAGTGTCACAGTACATTACCTCACCCTGGAATATTTTTATTCTGAACTTGCCGTGGCTGATGAATGGAACAATGCACGGATTTTCTCTGGGGGTGTTTTACCCACAATGTAACTTATTAAAATATAGCTGACTGCAGAAAAAAATAGCACTTCTTCAACAGGGCCCAGATCATCCAGTGAAACCCAGATAATGAAGAATGGTTTATGGCAAAACTGTTAAATCAGCAGCTCTTGTATGGGCCGGCTCTGGGATTTCCTGTAATCACTGGAAGTTGCCAGGCAAGGTGCCATGGACCACCAGCTGGCTGGAAAGCAGGGTGCCCCAGGAGAGTGACACAAAGCCACCTCAAGGGGGGACAACTCGGCTGAGCCCCGACAATGTCCCTGCACACCTGCTGTGGCCAGGGAGTTGTACCCACTCTGGTGGCTGCTGTGATTTATTCCAGCATTTTACCCCTGGCTGTGAAAAGCTGTTTGTTTACAGAAGGGGCCACACGAGGCAGATTCACTTCTGTGTGTGTTTGCTTTCTCGGTGTGCCTGAGCCATCAGCATGACCCTGGGGTCTTTCTGTTTCCAGAGGCAGGTTCCCACATTTCCAGAGGCAGGTTCCCACATTTCCAGAGGCACGTTCCCACATTTCCAGAGGCACGTTCCCACATTTCCCGAGGCAGACGTGTGCCAGAGCCAGCGGTGGCTCCAGCTGAAGGCCCCAGGATGCCTCCAGCAGCACCAAAGCTCCTCAGGAACGTGGGGCCGGGGAAAGCCCTGGGCAGGGGGGATAAAGCTGTGGGAGAGCCCTTAACCCTGCACTGCTCACAGCAGCACCTGCCTTCGACCTCCTCCCTCCCCCAAAACAGAAAGGAGTTGCAAACCCCATTTCCCTCCCTTCTACAGCTCTGTGAGTCAGGCAGGGGCCATCAACCCTTCCCCACGCAGACACCCTCCCGGTAGCCCAGCTGCCTCCCCCAGCTGGTGTTTCCATGTTGCTCCCACCCCATTTCTTCCCTTTCCAGCCCCCCATCACTTCCCGGGGTGTTGTTTGGCTGCTGCAGGCGGTGATGAGGTAAAGCAGGTGGTAAATAAAGCCATTTTCTGGAGCAAGGTTAGCCAGAGAGTGAGCGTCAGAGGAGCACACGGAGCTGTTTGAGGGACCGAGGAGTTGTGGGAGATGGGATGGGCAGGGAGGGAAGGAACAACATCCCTCGGGTGGAAAGAGGAGCAGTCTGGGGTCACCCCATCCCGCCAGCAGGATGCCACCCAGCAGCCAAGCTGCCCTGTGTCCAGGGCTTGGGCTGGCCCTGGTGACACCCAGGGGTGCTGCTGGCACAGCCACCGGCTCTGCTGGGTCACACCAAGGTGCCACTGCAGTGCCGTGCCTCAGTTTCCCAGCTCGGCCCCCACGGTGGCTCTGCGCTGTCACAGCCTTGGCGGTGGCTCGTCACACGTCCAGGGTACAGCGAGAATCTCTGCTGGGGGATGTAAACCCGAGTCAAACACTCCTCTCCGTGTCTGCTGGGGACAGCAGACGGTGACGAGCTCTGGCAGCAGAGCCCCAGCTGGACGGAGGGAGGGAGGGAGGCAGGGCAGAGCCGGGTCCGGGTCCGGAGCCTCCCGATGTCACCCGTGGCCAGGCTGGGACAGTCCCCGGGGCTGCAGCACGGGCTGTGCTCGCTCCTGAGCCAAGCGGAGCAATTCCTACTCGCATTCCTGCACCGCCTGTGGCCGAGACGGCCGGGAGGCAGCCAGAGGGTGGTCAGAGGTGCCAGGCTGCCGGAGGAGAGAGGGCAGCTGCCCCAAGGATTTCATGGAAATTCCCCCCTGTGTTCATCCCGCTCACACCAGAGCCAGCAGAGCCCCTTAACCTTCATCCTCCCTGCCCTGGCAGGGCTTGGCTTGAACCACCCCTGACCTCATCGAAAACTTTCCCTGGTGCTGGTTTTCTCTGCCCACAGCTCTCTGGGACCATCCCTCCCACCTTTAACAAACGCTTCCTTTTCCTCCGGTGGCAAACCTGCCCAGGGTCCCTAGGGCCCGGTGGCAGATCTCCCGGGACAGGGCAGTGCCAGGGAGCAGGGCAGCAGCCACTGCTTCCCAAATCCCTTCTTAATTATGAACGATGAACACTTGAAAATCTGACCCGAGGTGGCTGCTGTTGAGTCATCCTCTCTTTAATTGCTTGCAAATATTGCACTGTCTCACAGTGTGGGCTGTAAATCACCTGCAAATAAAGCGTGGAAGCTGTTTAACAGCTAATATATTGTTTCTTGGGAAAGTTTGGGATTAAGTGGATTTTCCTGCTGAGCTAACAGCCCCTTTCCCTGGGAATTAGCCTGTGTGAGTGCTGGGGTGGGGGTTGCTGACCTCTTGCTGGCCCTTGCCTGCTCCTTGCAGGTAGGAAGAGCCATAGAGGGTGGGAGAACAAAAACGGGAAGCATCCGGTCCGTCTGCTGTGACAATGTCTGTGCCACTCACTGAGAGCCCCAGGAGTGCCAAACACTATTTATCAATATTTCCCAATACCCCCTAAGGTGAATCTTTCAGAAGATTTCAACATGAGGGTTCATTAAGTGACTTCAAGTGAAAAAAGAAAAATAAATAATAAAAGATGCTGTTCAGCAGTACAGATTTCCCCAGAGGCTTCTGTTATTATCGTCTTCCCAGTTATGAGTGATTTATTCTTAATGTTCCTGGCTTGGCGCACACTGCAAATCATTGCTCCCGTTGTGAATCCACTCCAGCTCTCCTGGACGAGGGGACACAGCCACCACAGGTGCCAGCATCCCTCTGCCTTCCCCAGCAGTCCCCAGGGCCTGGGTTGTCCCTCTGCTCCCCACAAGCCCAGGGCATCACCGCTGGCTGATGTCCCTTAAGCCCCAGTCCTGAGGGATTAAAAACTGTGCAGGAATTTTTGAGGTGGGGATGGAATTTGCTGTGGGGTGGGGAGGCCTTTGGGGCAGCTTGGCTGGTGCCATGTGCATCATCACGTCCCCAGCTGGTGGTGACCCGAGTCAGGCAGGATTCCTGCCAGCAGCCAGCCCTGCCAGGGAAAGCTCCAAGAAAAGACTGTTGGAATTGCCCCCAGATTTAACCTCATTTATTCATTCCCAGCTCTGAACTCTGAGGGAGTCTGTCCATCACCAAAATATATCTTAAAGTAATTCCCATCTCTGGGCTCCAAGGACATCTGAAATGCACCTGTCCCAGGGGAAGGTGGTGGGAATTGTTTGGGAATCTGAGGAAAGGAGGTGAAAAGCAGAAAACAGCAGCCACCTCTGGAGAGAGAGCAGAGCACCTTGCAAAACAGGTAGTGGCCAAGCAAAGGAAGGAAAAGGTGCCTCCCTTGCATGCCTTGAGCTGTTGGTTTCTTTTCCAGGCACAGGATCAGATGAATTACAAGGTTACAGAGGAGCTCAAGGCTGAGCCACTGCAGCAGAAGTCCCAGCAAGGATTTGGCCCTGGCACCAGCAGGTGACAGCTCAGAACTGCAACAGGATCTCCAGTCACATTAAAATGACAAATTTCCAAGCATGAAGCAATGACTTGGATGTGCTTTGTGTATGACTAACAGAAAATTAGATTTCACATTGTTTCTAGATCATTCTCACAGTCACCCTGGGAGGAAACGGAAGGAATTCTTTGAAGCAAAGCAAATCCCCTCCCAAGAAATCAAGGTTATTTCAGGAGTTTATAACTTCCTGTTGGCCATCAAAAAACAGGAGACAAAATCCACAGTAACCTCAATCAAACATCCCCCAACCACTGTGTCCCTCTGATTATCTAGAAAAGGCAAATTAAGAGTTAAGAGATGCTACAGCTTTTTTCCCAAGCTTCCTCCATAACTCCACAATGAAGGATAATTAATTGATGAAGGCACTTGATCTGCAAACTAAAATTAGCTTTTTTTCTTTTCTTTTCTTTCAGTGTGTGCAACTGCAAATTCTGAGTGGTCTCAGGGGATGCTGCTGGGGGATGGATCCTGGGCAGGTGTTGGGCAGGGGTCAGTCCTTCAGGTCTTTCCACAGCAGCTCATGGAACAAAGCAGGATTTTTCAGGATTAGCCAGTGAGTTTTGGTACATTCCAACTCCAAGTGCTCTACAACTCCCTGCAAGGAGGTTGTGGACAAGTGAGGTCCCCTCTTCTCCCACATAACAAGCACTAAGACAAAAGGAAAAGGCTCCAAGTTGCACCAGGGAAGGTTTTTTTTCAATACTAGGAACAATTTTTCTGCAGGGAAAGGTCAGGCCTTGGAACAGGCTGTGCAAGGCTGTGGAACCACCATCCCTGCAAGAGCTCAGAAAATGTGCAGCTGTGATGCTAAGGGACTTGGTTAGTGGTGAGCTGACAGTGCTGGGCTAATGGTTGGATTCCACGGGTTTAGAGACTTTTTCCAACCTTAACAATTCTGTGATTCCACCCTAAGCATCGCCCTGAGGTGGGAGGGAGGCGTCAGTGGTCTGTCAGTCTGGCATCGCTGACGGCTTTGAAACCCTGCACATTCCCCCTCCTCCCCACCTGCTTCAGACACCTCCACTCAGGACTGCACAGGGAAAGCACAGCTCCCAAGACACACAGGGATGAATTAGATGTATGTTTACACCGAGGATGATGGATGGAGAGACTGTGGCTGTTTTCTGGGGGTGCCCAGCTGGGCTGTTCCTCACCCAGCATCTCCTGCAGAGCAGGACCCTCACCAGGCACCCACACCAATGCTTGGAAAGCATTACCCACCCCTCAGGAAAAGCCTGGTGCAGTCAGCGAGCCATTTCCTCCACCAGAAATACCTGGAAGAGAGTAAAAGAAGTGGAGAGGAAGGAAGCTGTAAAGCAGAGGAAGCTGGAAGGCATTCCCAACCTCGAGGAGCTGGAAAGGCATAAAAGAGTATCTGGTCTTTGTTCACCCCTGGAGCCACAGCGCTGGCAAAGATGAGCAAGAACAATAAAAATTCCACCAGTCTGAGGTTTTCCTGGATGAGTGTTAAGGCTTTTCTCAGTAAGAGCTCTGAATAGTGTGAAAATAATAACAGAAAATATTTTTGTTGTCTCCAGGGAGGAAGATGCACATAAAATAGGTTTTCCTGGCTGGGTTGTGCTGGTACAAAGAGCTGCCACTCTAATTCCTAGAGCCACCTTGAAGGAACACTGGAAGGAAATGTGTCCTTCCCTCCTTCCCTTTTTCCTTCAGCTAATTTTGTATTTCTCTTTCTGGCTGTGCTGCAGAGTAATGAACGTGGGTGATTTGCCATCAGATAAATTGCACGCCATTAGCTGCCTGTTTAGAGACCATATTTCCTCTTTGTGATGAGAGCTCAATATCTTTCCAATGAGTTATGACTTGGAGATCTTCTAGACCTGGACTGTAAGTACCAAGCAATTACTGTGCCATAATTCCAGAGTGTAATTCCAGGGCTGCTTGCCTCCCTGCTACACAGAGTCTCTGAAGCCTCCTCAGATGGACTGCAGGAAGCTTTTCCAGGTTTAAAAGAATGGCAGCTGATTCCAGCAGCTCCCTTTTCCCTTCTCCTTTTCCATCCCCTGCCCAGCGATGCTCAGTGGGCTCCAGGGTTGCACTTTGCAGTAGGAGTGGGTTGGAAATCACAAAAAAGTGGCCAAAATCTTGTGCCTACACAACAAATTCAACCCTGGTGCTGTTGTCCCATCCTGCCCAAACTGCCCTGGAGGGCTGACACAAACATCCCAGCCCAGCACCTGCCGGGGTGCAGCCCTTCAGGGCCCTGCTCCCACCAGTGCTGGCTGCCAGCTCCAAGGCCTTGGGCAAGCACCTCCCTGCTCAGGGCCACCTTCCCTGTTTGCACAGCAGAGGGAAAGCCCTCCCTTCCCTTCAGGAGAACCTCTTTGCCCCGGACATGAGTCCAGAGCCACATTTGCTTCTTTAATGGCGGTGATTGTTGAGCTCTGAGCTTGGGGTGGTGGAACCTCCCCAAACCCTGCTGGGAGCAGAGTCAGGAGCAGGGCTGGCTCTGGCACAGCCCCGAGCACCAGCTCCCAGCAAACAGCCTCCTTCATGGATGATGGATAATAGTTAATTAAGGAAGAACATTCCTGATGAGCAATCAAACACCAGAGTAACCTCAGATGGATGAATGGACAGGTGGGTGGTGAGCACCACAAACCTCTGATTTACCAGAGCTTCCCTTTCAGTAAAAATTATAAAAATTATCTGAGTAGGAAACTTCCTGATTTTCTCTCTTTTTTATTTTTAACAGCTCTTCTCACTCCTGACATCACTGCACCATCAGGCCTTGGAAACTCTCTCAATACATTCCCAAAAGGATCCAATCCCTGACAGGCTTGGTGGGGTGACCCCAGCTCTTCTTGGCTGGGGAGCTGCTTGTTTGAATCAAAATTGTTCTGTTCTTCTTAATACTTTAATCCCAGGTAAAGGACCACTGAGACAAACCAGGTTCAGATTTGTCTCTTTTTTCCTTCTCCAGGAAAAAAAAAAAAGAAAAAAGAGAGGATTATTTTTCGCAATGAATTTTTTTTTGAATGATAAGTAACAGCACAAACCTACAGGAGATATTTCAGCTTCCCAAACTGCTGACGTTGAAGTGTATCCAGGAGACCACACTGCGAGTATTTTAAATAGATCAAATAATTCTCGCTTTGCAAAGCCAGATTTTTCTGTCCCAGGCCCCAGGCAGGTGGAGTTCAAGTGAGTTTCGATGGAGCATTAACAGTGTGTTAATGAAGCCTCGCCCACCGCTCCAATCTTCAAAGGCACTCTTGTTTTTGAACTGTAATTGTCCACTGAGAAATGACAAAACAAACAGCAATTACTTTGGAAAAGGGAATTAAAAAAAAAATGATGCCAGCAGGACTGGAGCCCATGAAGCAGCATTGGTGATATACACACACGAAACTGCTGCCAGTTGCTGGAGAACGGGAAGCACAGAAGTGCCTTGTTTTCCTGTTTTCCTTCCTTTGCCTTTTCTAATTATTAAATTTTTGCAGCGGGAGCGATGCCCAGGGATGCAGGCAGATGGTGCTTCTGCGGCGAGACCCACGAGGAGCTCCCAAAACATCCCCAGGTTGCGATGGAGACCGGGGCTGGTCCCCCGGCATCCCCGAGCTCACCGGAATTGCATCCCTGGAAATGCCAAATAATTCTCCCTCACCCAGAGGCCATCCCAGCACCAGCCACCACAGGATGTGCCCTGAAACAGCTCCAGGCTCTCCAAAAAAGAGATCTCGCCCACCCTGGGGCCGTTTTTATGGCCATGGCGCACATAATCCGTTATCTTTACGAGGATGGCCCTGTCCCTGTTTATGTGCAATCCGTGGAATCCTTTTGCTTGAGATAACAAAGCCTCCCGGATCTGCTGGGCAGAAAACTGCTGATAACAGCACCCGGCCATTTATTTTGTGCGGGATTGTTACAGTGAGAACCCCGAGCAGGCGGTAGTGGGCAATTACTGTCGGCTCTGACCTGAAAATGGGGAAAAATTCCCCTTCCCGGGAAGGAGAACGAGAAGTTATGGACTGGACTCAGTGCTGTGGCAAGGCAAATAATAATAATAATTCTCTGTGCCTGGAAAGACTGGGGGCTGAAGTGCTCCCTGTCTGCTCTGCCACAGCTCTCCACCTTTATTTTTGGAGTGTTTCCAGTTTCAGAGTGGTTTCTCTTTACCTGAAATACACTTNTTTTTTTTTTTTTTTTATTTAAAAACCGAGACGTACCCTCCTGTAATTTAAGTAGCTTGTATAAAAACATCAGGCAGCACATGGGTGCTGTCAGCTCTAGAAAGAAGCTCTAAAACCATGGAAGTTTTAGTGGCTGAAGGGGTGGATCCAGCACCTCCCAGCATCCCTACCCTCTGAAACTGCAGGCAAAATAAATTCCCTCTGCATTAACATTTCCCAGTAATTTAGTCATTGCCAACCCTAGGAATTTGGGATGAGGAAAAGTGGCAAAGCTTCTTTGCCTTTTCCTGCCTGCGAATAAATCCTAAGTATTATATTAATTTTAAACCCATAAAGAATATGAAAAGTGGGAACAAAGCACAAGCTCCCTCCTGGTGGATAGTGCTTATCTTGTTTAGGAAATCAGCTTTAAATGAATGCTCAGATAAGCTATTTTTTCATCTGTGGCTAGCACATTTTAAGTGGTATTTAACTAATAAAACCCATTTTTGATACTGGTTTTTGGGCATCTTAAATTGAAAACCAATTTCCATCCAAATAGACCATGGCACACAGTGTGAGTCCAAACTTAATAATCATCTCATAAAGAAGAAATGCATCATTCCCTATACTATAACATAATAAAATGCAAACACAAAGAATTGCTGTAAATGTACATTAAGCTACATAATTGCTTAAGTAACCTCCCACATATAAAGTGTTTTCTTCTGTTTAGCAAAACAGAGGAGTTTTACAAGAATCAAAACTGCAGCTTGGTGGTTACCAATAAAGAATCAAATTATGGGAATAAATAAAACACACAAATGAGAAACAAGATTAAAAGCTGGTAATTTAAACCAAGCTTTCTGCTTTGCTCCTTCAAATCATCATTAAAAGAGGTGGCTGAAATAAATAATCTCTGGAGTTTTCAGCTTTCAACTCCTTCCAGCCCAGGAAAAGCTTGGGAAGGGTGAGAAGCAGCCCTGGCATGCTGAGGGATGCAGCTGGATGTGCTGGGACAGTGGCAGGGGACTTCAGGATGGTGCTGCTGAACTCTCATGGATTAAAAAACCTGAATTACAAGTGCCTAGAATGGATTAAAAAACCCACAAGACAAGAGCCCGAAGCTGCCCAGGTCACTCAGTGCTCCCAGTCCCAGCTCCATCAAACACCTCATGCTTGGAAAGACACTTGTACCACAGCTGCTGCTGAACCCCAGGGTCAAGGACAGAAAGCTGGGATTTGGGGAGAGCCAGGGGCTCAGAAAAGCAGCAGACTCAGGGTTCATGCTCCATTTTGCTGCAGATCCCGTGGTGTTCAGGCACTGATGGGTGGCCCAGAGCCCTGGACTGGGGAGATGGGATCCTGGCCCCTGCAGTCACCAAATCCACCCCTTCCTGAGTATTTTATGAGCAGGATATGCAAGTTTTGTAGGAAAATGTTAATAGGGATCCTCCCAAGTAGGAATCCCACAGCAGGATGAGGTGAGAAGGGGCAGCAGTTGTGTGCCAGCCCCATGGCAGGGCCCCAGCTGGAAATCCATCCCTCCTGGATGGGAGATGGAGCCACCTTCCTGCTGCCCTCACTGGTCAGATGCTGTGGGGAGCCCAGGGATGCAGGATTCCAGAATCCCACAGAATCACTCATGCCAAGACCCCCTGGATTTGCCACCACCTGGGGGTTTCCCACAACTGTGGAGCAATGAAGGCTTCACATCCCTCCATGCCAGGCTCCTGTGGTCCCCACTGTTCTTGAGGAAGAGGAATCCCTTTGGAGGGGATGGAGAGAAGTCTGAAGAGAGAATTTTGGATTTTAGCAGGAGCTGGGGCAGCCCAGAGGGCATGCAGGGTCATGGTGGGGCACCTCCCCACTGGCTGTGGCAGCATCCTGGGAAGACACTCAGGAAAAAACCCAATTCCTTCCTGGCATCTCTGGCTTTGGGTCGCTTCCAGAGCACACCCCGCTCCCAGCCAGCCAGAGCATCTTCCTTTCATACCAAACAGAAGCTCAGCAAAATGTAGCAATAATGTGTTGTTTTCTATTCCACTGCTCAGCAAGGAGCCTCTGGGGATGGCAGGGAAGGAAAGGCACCTCAAAATAGCGGCAGACACTCTGTGCAGTTGGAGGAGCTTTCCGGAGCACAGAAATCCCGAAATAGAGCAAACATTCCCCTTCCCCACTCCTGTTCCAAGGAAAGGGCTCGGGTGAGAGCAGTGTGAGGCGCCCTATGTTTTTGTTTGTTTGGGAAGAGGCAGGAGGATTCAGAGGGGCCTCTGCCATCGACAGCCAGCTGAGAGACGCCAGGGCCTCTCCGGTCACATCTGCTTGGGAAGTGGGGACACTTCAGCTGCCCCACATGTGGCACAGCCTCCTGTCTTGGCATCGATTGCTGCATCCAAACAGGGCATTGGCAGATGCTGGGTGTGGGGGAGAGGCAATCTCTGAGCAACTCACCCAGGCCAGAGAGAGAAATCCTAAAAACGCTGTCTCTTCTGGGAGAGGCACCCACATTCCCACAGCCAGGCTGGCTTCAGGATCTGAGCATCTGCTGGGGTAACTTTGGGACATGAGGGTCTCAGAGGTCTCTTCCAACGTGAATTATTCCATGGCTGGCACAGGGCTGGCACAGGGCTGTCCCCAAGCTGGCCCTGCTTGGGGACAGCCAAGTGACAGCCATGTCCACAGCAGTCACAGCGTGCCCACGGCTCTGTGCTGACCCCCAGGGCCTCCCCAGGGGAGGCAGGGCCAGTCTCCAGCCCCACTGGAAGCCCAGTGCCTGCAGTGGGACCACACAGAGCTGTGCCTGCCCTGTCCCCTCCGTCTGTCCCCTGCCATGGTTCCAAAAGGGGACCTGAGCATCTGAGCTTCATCCCTTGTCCCCACCATCCTCCTGCCCCCAGGAAAGGTGCCCGGTAGCCAGGGCTGTGGACAGTGGACAATGGAAGCATGAGGAGAGTCTAATTCCTTCTGCTGGAGCAGCCAGGCAGAGATTTGGTGTCTGGGAGGGGTCAGAGGCCCCTTTGCACCTCCCCAGGAGGGGCAGAGCCCACAGCTGGGTCTCTGCTGCAGCTTTTGGTGCCTGCCTGACTTGGGCTCGGCCCACATCCCAGCTCAGTCCCATCCAAGCTCTTCCATCGCCTTGTTAAACCAAACTGGGCATCATTTGAAAGCAGCAGCACCAGCACCAGATGTCCCAGGTCCCACACGAGCCTTGTTTGCTGTATGAGGCACCAGCTCAAGGCTTTCTTTGTCTTGCCAAGAACAAGTGCTAAGGTAAAGCATGGGCCTTGTGCTGCCAGGAGGTACAAACTGGCACCCTTTAGCCATCCCCAAAATAACCCAAGCTTGTTTGACATAATAAGGGGATTAAATCAGCCTGAAAAATTCTGCTGCTCCAAGCCAACAGGACACGGTGACATAAAACAAGTTTCAAATCTCAGCTCAATTAGGGGAAGGATGCAGAGGGTTTTGGGGAGGGGTACATCTGTGTGGGGCTCACTGGGGCTCATTGTGCCATGCCAGCCTGGGGCAAACAGGGGGTTTGCACTTACCCAGAGCTCCAAGGGCTGGGAAAACACAAAGATTGCCTGATCTGCCTGATTCCACCCATTTTCAGTCCTCCAACTCCTTAGGGCGTGTGAGGACACTGCTGCCATGGGTCAGGGACCTGCCACCCCCTGCCACATCCACTGCCCATATGTTCTGCTGCTGCCACACTCTTGCAGTAGAATCTGGGTGTGTTAAAGCTGCTGTTAACACAGATGGGTTGGGCTCTGTCAGCAAAGAACATTTTGGCAGAGAGTTTTTGCTTCTGCCTCACCAGGGAGGGGAAAAAAAGCCAGGAAGATGCTGCAGAGCACACGGGTCTGGCATGAAAGGGAGAGGATGTGCCAGGATGGTGGGAAGCACCCACACAGGCCCCAGGCTGGAGCAGGAGAGCAGCTCCACACCACAGTGCAGGAGAACATCAGCCAAGCATGAGCACGTGGGTGAGAGCTCCAGAATCCAACCTGCTCCAACATCAGCTCACCCAGGAGCTCCCCGAGACCCCAGGGGACATCCCAGCCCTGCTCTGCTTGGGGAGACCTTCAGGGACCTGCAGGGCTCACCCAGGCCGTCTGCCCCCATCCCCCTGTGCAGGCACTTCCAGCAGATCCTTGATGACCTTCACAGGGCTGTCTCTGCTTGGCCAGCTCTGTCTCTGATGATTTGGAGCCTCTCTGGTTCTGTCATGCAAATGGAGGGATGGTAAATCTTTGGCCAGCAGTAATTCACAGCCAGACGGCGCAGGGACTGAAGATAACGAAGGGGTTTGAAATCCAACAGTCCCTAAACACTTTCAGGTGCTGCCTTTGCCTTTCTATCTTCAGGCTTCAGGGACAAATAATTCCTTACAATCTGTGTTCCCAGCTCCTCTTGCCTGAACTCCGGAGAAGGATTTCAGTCAGGTCTAGCACGACGCGTGGCCATTCGTCATAAAATTATTTTCATTCATTTATCTCCATTCTGCCTTTTCAAGTCCTTTCCTTGCGTGCTACTTCGGCCAAATTCCCAATTCCCTGAATTTATTATCACTATAAAATGGTTGCCTGCTCCACAGCATGACCTAGACACGCACCCCACTGCGATGCTTTAAAGGCCCTCGTCTGTTCCTATGGCAACTGGAAAGGGAGGCAAGCACTGCAGCCAGCACTGGGGATGGATCCTGCTTGGATGCTGGCATCCCTTCCCTGCTGCCAGCAGGCCACAACACTGGGGGGATACACAGTGCTGGAACAAGCAGGGCAGGAACACATTTTCCTGGTGTTTTCTGTCCCCTGCTCGTGTCCACACGTGGCCAGGAGGATGTGGCAATGCTGGAAGGAGCTCTGCTTGCCCAGAGGGGCACAGGCTGAAGCTGGGATGGGATGGAGATGCAGGCACAGGGAGCTGGCAGCCCATGGTGACGTCCAGCTGTGGCCCTGCTGGGCTGGACATCACTCTGATGTCCACTCTGTGCTCCCAGTGAAACACCTCACACAAACCCACTCCCTGCAAAGCAGGCAGCTCTGCCCCAAAAAGCTGCTTCTGCAAATCCTACTGCCTTCAACCTGTTGATAGACACTGAGGCCTTTCCTTTCATTTACTGATGTTATTCTCTTTTAATTCTTTATTAATCAATTCCCACATCAGCCACTCCATCAGTTTGCCAGGGATCGAAGTGGAGCTGACAGGCCTGTAATTATCCAGGTCGTCTCATTTATCCTTTTTAAACATTGGCAGCGATCTCACCTGGGAAATCAGCGGAGCAGATTCAGCTCTTGCTTTTGATACAGATGTGATTTTGTTTTTCCTCCTGTGATGGGTCCCAGCCCTCAAGCTGGGGATCCTGCGGAGCTGCCAAACCAGCACTTCACACACTGCCATGGGCACCATCACTGTCTCCTGCAGCATCCCAGCTTTCATTTAAACTCAGAAAAGAGCAGGGAAGGTCTCCCCATCCTCTCTGCAGCACAGGGGCTGGTCCCTCTGCTGCTCACAGAGCACGAGCTGAGCTCCAGGGAAGGCAGCTCTCAGCTTTCACCCCATTACACAGAGCAGTTCCTGAGCACCCCCTGCTCTGGGAAAGCTCAGGATGCTTTCTCTCATTTTCCAGATTGAAAAAAGCTGTTCAAAGATGAATCAAATTTTAACAAGTGGGGCAAATTGGATTATTTCCTTCTGGAAGTAAACCAAGAGGGGGCTACAGATTTCCCCACTCTGCGTGGTCCTGATCTGATGTCCTTGTGTGGCTCAGGGTGACAGCCTATGGGAACATCCCCACAGCTGGCCATGGCCATGGAACCACAAGGGGAGGGTGATGGGCAGGACCTCCCTGGGTCCCCTTCCTTCTGAGGGCAGGGGCCAGCAGCCATCCCACAAGGATTCACAGCTGCTGAGCTTTCCCTGCTCCATCAAAATCCTGTGAAGCTGCAACAGCCTCCAAGAAAATGAGTAAAACAGCTTTAGCAGGCAGCAATCATCCGTGCTAGGGCTCCTGCAGCAGGTAACTTACAGCCCCTATAAATCTACATGCAGCATCTTCTGAGGCCAGGCTGCTTTTAACACCCATCAAAAGGCACTGGAAAAAGTGAAAGGAGATGGAGAAGAGAGGCAATCCTCTGGAGATGAGCCCTGGCTGCACGCAGGGGAGGCAGCACGTTCACACACCCCCACTGCCTCTGATCCAGCTCCCTTTTGCTTCCAATTGTACACTTATGAAGGATGCTGCTTATTCAGGCAGAGCCTTGAGCGACTGGCCCAGCCCCTGGGCTCGTGCTGCAGATGGTGCAGAGCACTGGAGAGAGGCTTGGGGAAAGGTTCCCCTGCGCTGGCAGCCGTGACACGCTGGCAGCAGAGAGGGGCAGAAATCCTCTGCTCGCTGCCATCTGGCAGTCAGGGCTCGGGGAGCCGGGGCTGCAGGTGAAGGGGAAAAGAGTTTCTCTATTTACTCACTTGTAGGGAGGAGGAGGAGGTTAAACTGAGAGCAAGAGCCCGTTTGCCAGGCTGCCAGGGAGCGCTGAGCCACTCTGGTGACCTCTGCTGACCCCTGCCAGAGCTGCTCCCTGAGGGCAGATGAAAATAGAGGCTTCTCTGGTGCTGGGATGCACTGGCAGCGAGAGCAGGCATCACCAGACTCCAGCCAATGTTTGTTAAACCCCCTCGGGGAAGCAGCTTTATACCGAAGGATTTGTGTGGGATTGCTGCTCAGCAGCGGAAGGGTTTGTTCTGAGCACAGGGATACCAGGGGATGAGGAAACATGGCATTTTAAAGCCCAAGGCAGCCCGGGGCTCCCTGGCATTTCCCCCTTGCTGCTGCTTTGTAATCCTGGTTTGTGCCTCCCAGCAGGTCCCAAAGCACGGAGCCAAAGGGCAGCCGGATGTGGGAGGAGGTGATCCCTCTGTGAGGATGCTCTGCAGGGACTGCTCAGCCCTGCTGCAGGGAGGGAGGCACCAGCAAGCCCCACAGCAGTGTTTTCCAGCCAGGAAAGCTTGGAAAAGGCAACAGCCCCCAAGGAAGTGTTGGTGTGCATGGCCTCACAGAGGAAGCTCAGCACTGCCCCGGGGAGGCTGGAATTTGGGTCAAAGAGGAGATCAAGTCAGCTGCCTGCCTTTCCCCCACCTGAGGGCAAATTTGGAGGGTCCCTGGGCACTGGAAGAGATCCTTGTTCCAGGGCAGCCTGTGGGACATCATGGGGATGGTTCCATGCAACACAGGAGCCCCAGGTGTGCAGAGCTGGGGAGCCCACACCGAGCTGGAGGCGAGTGGCACCACTGTCAGAGCAACAGGGACATCTCCCACTGAGACTCTTGAACATGACATTCCTGCCCATGCTCAGGCTACTTCATTTTTCAGCTCTCCTGCCTCTGAGCTGCTTTCCAGCTGATCTTGGGGGCTCCTCTCCCTGTTTGCTGCCCTCCCTGTCCTTTCACCACAGCGCTGGGGTGCTCTCTCTGCAGCAACGCGAGGGGACAGCTGGAGGCAGCACGGACACCAGAGCTAAGGGAGCCCACCAGGATCTCCTTGGCAGAGCCCTTGGCAGGGGAGGGAGAGCAGAACCCCAGCCCAGAGCAGCTCCACCAGTGCCACAGTCCAAGCTCACAGTGCAGTTTGGAGAAATGCCCCGGACACAGCGAGGACAAACCCCAAACAGGCTCTGAGCAAACTTCCACAGGTCCCTATTCCCAGCACAACAAACCCCATCACATCACACCGGGGGAGCCCACTGCTGCCTGAAAAGCCCTTAAAAAGCTTTGTTCAATACCTGAGCGGCTGTTAAAAAGCCTGGCATCGATTCTTTGTGCACATCCCCGCCAGCCCATCCCTCCCCGACCTCCCAAACCCCCAGCACTGGGATCCCTTTGTGTGGCAGCAGTTTATGTAACACACTCAGTGCATCAAAACTGTGCAGAGGCACTTGCAGAAAGGCTTTCTGAGCACACCTAAAGCTGCTTGTTCACCAGGTGGGAGATACAGGCACAAACTACTCGCAAGGATATTACAGCATGTGCCCTTTGCTCACAGGTCCCAGCACTACCCAGCAAACTTCCCGGGAATTCAGGAGTGCTGAGGATTTAATAGCTTCAGGGATGAGGCTGTGAAAAATAAATGGGCTTTGTTTGGTAGCTTCCTGCCACTTGTGGGAAACAAAGTGGTTTCAAACACCACGGCTTTTAAAGCTGGGTATTTTTAAAATAAAGAAGTGAAGGAGATTTCCAGCTGGCATCAGAGTGTTGAGATGAGCTTGGGAAGAGCTGGGGAAGGAGATGGAGGCTTTGGAAGTGTTCAGCCCTTCTTCCCTTCCACAGCAGAGTGAAAGAGCTTCAGCCTCACAGGGCCTGCATCACTCAGCTCTGTGCTGGCCTCGGGTGGGATGTGACCCCCGTGAACGTCACCTCTCCGAGGTGCCGAGGTTTTGTGCAGGAGCATGAAAGATTTTGGGCTGGAGCAGAGTGGTGTGTGGGGTGAGCATCACCCCAGGTTGGGATTTGGGGCAGGATGAAGAGCCTGGACCCCCAGCAGGCAGCTGCTCACCTGTGGATACACAGCCCAGCAGCTGGAGGAGGCATTTCCCTTATTTACAGCAACATCCCGGGACCCCAGGTCAGAACTGAAAGTGGTTGCTTTTGAGAAGCTGTTTAGACCTCTGCAGAGGAACACACACCATCTCCATAAATTCCAGCTATGTCAAGGGCAGCAGGATCAGAGAATATGTCCTGACCACGAATCCATCAATCTCTTCAGGAAAGAATCAATTTTTATGTGCTCGTAGCTGTGGGGATTATTGTTGACCTTGTGTGATCATAAATAGAAGGCACTTTTGGCACAGTCCCTGCTTTCATCTGGCTCCTCTTTATCTTCCTCTCTCTCCACTTCCCCATTTTTGGAAGGTAGCTGCCTACTTTGCACCTGCCTACAGCAACCTCCTTTGGAAACATCCATGCATCTTTATCTGCTGAAGGCAGATTCCTATCAGAGAATCACAGAGTGGTTTGGGTTGGGAGGGAGCCTAAAACTCATCTCATTCCACCCCCCTGCCATTCCACCTCCCACTGTCCCAGGCTGCTCCAAACCCCATCCAGCCTGGCCTTGGGCACTGCCAGGGATCCAGGGGCAGCCACAGCTGCTCTGAGCACCTGTGCCAGGGCTCAGCACCCTCACAGGGAACAATTCCTTCCCAATATCCCCTCTAACCCTGTCCTCTGCAAGTGAAGCCACTCCCTGTGTCCTGTCCCTCCACGTATTGTCAAAAGCCCCCCTGGTGCTCCTGGGCTCCATCTCCATGAGGGAACGCAGTGCTTGGATCCACATGAGCAGGACACAGCCCAGCTGGGGGAGAGGGGCACAGAGCAGCCTGGGCCTGCCCCCAAACCTTCCCCATGCCCATTCACACCTCCCCACTGCTGGGCTTGTTGCCACACCGCACCCACAGACTGATGACCCCAGGCTGAGCTGGGCGCTGCTGGGATGGCTCCCACAGCTGCAGCACCCCGGCATGACCAGCCAGAGCCATCCACAACCATCATTAACTCCGGAAAACTGGGACAGCCCTGGCGAGCCCGGGCCCTCAGCCCATGGCAGCCAGCCCTGCTCATTCTCTGGATGCTCAGCCCAGGGCTGCCTTTTCCTCCTTCTCCAGCCCCCAGCCAATCAACTGAATAAACAAGGAAGCAGCAATTAACCCGGCCTCTCCATTAGCCTGCTAACCAGCCTCTCCCAAATGGAAGCTCACAGCCCCTCCCTGCTACTCCAGGCAGCTTCAGAGCACAAGATCACCAATTATTGTTCATCCTCTGCCCATCTCCACCCACACCTGAGTCAGCCTGAGCTTCCCTAAAACCAAGCACAGGCTCTTGCCCAAGGCAGCTGGGGCAATGCCCTCGTTGCTGTCACACCCGGCTGTGACCTGGCATTTTCCATCCTTCCCACACATGAGGACACTCTGCAGCCTCTCCCCAGAGCATCTCACCTCATTCCTGGGAGCATCACAGCTCTGGGATGAGCCACGAGGCTGGATCGTGTTTCCCACAGAGCATCGTGCCTTACGGATCCCACAGGAATGAGGCAAGGCGCAGGTTCTGTGAAATTACTGACAGGGAAAGGAAAAAAAAAAATATATATATATATTTTACAGACCCATCTCCTGCACAGGCAGGCAGGTTGGTCTTTGAAAGTTGGAGTGCCTTGTAAAATTTGGGTCAGTTTTGTGAGATTATTTTGCAGGAGTGGAAAATCATTCTGACAACATCAAACTACCCCATTTTGGCTCCTTTTTTTTTCCCCTCTGAATGAAGTGTCTTGAAATGACTTTTAGTTCTTTATAATCTAGTGAAGTTAAATCAAAGTTAGACTCAAATAAAACGCCCCAAATGATTGGTGACAGAGCTGTGAACTCTCTGTGTGGAGCCAGCGGGGAGCAGCCGGGTCTCTCACCAGGCCAGCTCTGCCCACAACTCATCAAGGGAGTTAAATCAGCCCTTCCCTCTTCCCTGTTCCTCCTTTAAGCCCAGCTCCCTTCTCTTTCCAGGCCAGCAGACAGAGAGACAGAGAGCAGGGACTTGTGTTCCCATCTGGGAGCCACTGATGGCCTCCTCATGGGGTGGGAATGAGAAATATTGGCATTATGGAAGAGCAGCACCCCCAGCACGGAGGAAGCTGGTTACAGCCTGTCCCTAGCAGGAGGCACTGCCCTGTGCCCCAGGGGAAGGTCCTGCTGCCCCACCACAGGCAGAAGCCCCCCACATTCCCAGCACGTGCCAAAGCCACCATCCCATGTGATGAGACCCACGTGGGGACACGAATCTGTGTGACAGCACAGTGTGAGAGCCCTGGGCAGCACCCAGGACTCACTGCTTCAGTGGAGATCCCACCTGGATCAGCATCACCTGCTCCTCTCACCCACCACCCAGTGCCTGACCCCGTCCACTGCTCTGACCTCCCCTAAACACAGCCTGAGCACAGCAAGGTGAGGCTCCGAGCACAGCTGTGGCAAAGGGGACAACAAGGCCACCCCATGGGCAGTGGGTCACTCCAAACCCTTCAGAGAGAGCAGAGGATCACCCCAGGCCCCTCAGGAAGAGCAGGGGATCACCCCAGACCCCTCGGGGTGGGCAGGGGATCACCCCAGACCCCTTGGGGTGAGCAGGGGATCACCCCAGGCCCCTCAGGGTGGGCAGGGGATCAGCCCAGACCCCTTGGAGTGAGCAGGAGATCATCCCAGACCCCTTGGAGTGGGCAGGGGATCTCCCCAGACCCCTCAGGGTGGGCAGGGGATCACCCCAGGCCCCTTGGGGTGAGCAGAGGATCACCCCAGACCCTTCAGGAAGAGCAGGGGATCACCCCAGACCCCTCAGGGTGGGCAGAGGATCTCCCCAGACCCCTCGGGGGGTTACAGGGGATCACCCCAGACCCCTCAGGGTGGGCAGGGGATCTCCCCAGACCCCCTCGGGGGGCTGCAGCTGCCTCATCTGTGTGAGGCCCTGCTCCTGCAGAGAGAGCCCCCACCCCAGGCTGCTCTCATGGCCACCACCACCTCCAGCCCCTTGCCGGCACTGCTCATCAGGCTCTGCGCTGTGAGGACAGCAGACAGAGCAGGTGATAATTTCATTTCCCTTGCAAATGAGCCCACGTTCCTTCTCCATCCTCAGCACCTCATCAGCAGAGCCATCATCCCCACCCCACTCACTTCATCTCAGCCCCCAGCCCTGACAAAGCCATTCCCACCTCACAGGAGCCCTCGCTGTGTTCTCACCATCTCACTGCAGACAGGTTTGCTTACCAGCGAAGTTATTACAGTTAACTGTTAATATTAACAAGAACAACTCGCTTTTCCAGCAGTCATGGTTCCCTAGATTACCACCCAACGCCAGCTCCTGAGGTCCATCCGTGTGGACACATGGCTCAGGATGGGAAAATACAGAAGTGGGAAAAGGGCTGAGGTGTGAGATGTGCAAAAAACTGGAAAACCCCAACAGATCCCACCCCAGTTCAAAGACCCCCAGATTCCCCCCACTCCTCACAGGGAATGTTTTATCCCTGTTTCCCACCCATTGCTTTCCTCCATCGAGACCTTCCCAGCCCCACTGCTCCCTCATGCAGGGTGGGGGTCCAAAATCAGGCAGCCCAAATCTACAAGCTCTGCCAAAGTTCCAGCTGCCTGGAACTTTGTATTTCAGCATCCCTCGAGCTCTCCTGGTCCCCATGGACCATTCCCCACCACAGGTGCTTCAAACTACACTGTGCTGGAGCAGAGTAAATAAAAGCAAGCCTGAAACCTTCCCAGGTTCCCAGGGCAAAACCCAGGCTGCAGAAAACTCCAGAAAACAAAAACTGGGAGCTTCTGAGTCCCCTCCTGGTCAGGGGATGGGTGCAGGCGCTGGGTGGGGGTCACAAGGGGCAGCCACTGGGTGGTGGTGCCACCTTCTGAGGTGCCACCTGCCCTGAGATCCCCACTGGGGTCACTGCACAGTGGCAACACAGAGCCCAGTGGCATCAATTCAGATCCCAGCAGTCACCAGCCTCCCAGAGAGCTGTGATCCTGCCCTGCCTTGGCTGGAAATCCTGCAGGGAGTGCAGAAGGAGCCATTTCGGGGGGGATTCCTTCTGCCCCCCAGAGCTCTCCTCACCCTGACCCAGCCCAGCCCATTGGTGCCCCCCTACGCCCCTGCCCTGGATTTTTAAGGCGCTGGGGAGCCCTGACACACCAGAGATGGGTTCCATCCTGCCCCCAGCCCTCCTCCCTGCAAAACAGATGGGCACCAGGAAAAGCCAAGACAGCCAGCAGGATCCAACCCCACTTTCCTTAATTTCTGTTGAATAATTAAACCCTGGGAACTTAATACTTTCTGCTTAAAAAACACCAATTCCAGTGTTTGTAATTACTGTTTTATTGAAGCATTAAAAATTAAAGGGCATCCTGAGGTTACAGTGAACATGAGAGCTGTGCTCAACTCCAGCAAGGGCAAGCTGAGCTCCTGGGCACCAGCCCAGCACTGGGAGGGCACAGCCCCTCAACCTACCCCCAAAACCTGGGGCTCTGGGCCACAAGCCCTGCCCAGCCCAGGCTGGCTCCTGAGGCTGCCTCCCTGAGGAGAGAGCCCCCAAACCATCACCCCTGTGGCTGTCACCACCCCCCAACCTTCCCCTCAGGGCACAGGGGTGGGGATTTCAACTCCCAGAGGAGCCTCAGGCCCCCCAGCCATCCCTGCTCCTGCAGCCAAGTCACCCCAGAGCCCCCCACCTGCAGCAGCACAGCCCAAATCTCACCCCTAACAGCACTTTATGGGCCCCAGGGGCTCCCACCCCTCCTGCACCATGGAATGGGCTCGCTGGAGGCCAGGCTGCCCCATCCTACTGTGTCCAGACCCCTGGGAATAGGGAACAAGGCCACAAAGGTGTTTCTAGCACCACAGCTGTGAGGAAACGTCCTCTCCTCCCCTAGGCCTCATGAGCTCCCATCCCTTTGTCATCAATTCATCCCATCCCAAGGGGAGAGAGTTGTGGGATTTGCAGCCAGAACACCTGCTGGCCCTGCAGGGCATGTTTGGGGTGGGAGGATGCCCTGATGTGGGGCAATTCCCCCCCACTAGAGCAAGGGGACACGGCCAGTGCTGTGCCTGACCAGGCAGGGTCACAGCAGAAAATAAAGGGCTGGAAATGCCAGGAAGGGTTTTTCCATGCTCATGGAATGGGGGAGTGGGCAGGTTGGAGGATCCCCAGCCCTGGGGAGGGGCTCAGACCTGCACATGGAGGATCCCCCCGGCAGCTGCTGGCAGGGAGGCACTGCTGGATGTGGGGAAAAAGAGGGGAGCGGACACAGAGCTGCTTCTCCTGCACTGGGCAGGTGACCCTCAGACCCCCCATCCCTCAGGTGCCAGCCAGAGCTGTGCCAGGAGCAAAGCTGGAAGGGCCAGAGGCATCCTGGAGTGTTTGAAACTGCGTGGCACAGGGAGAATGGCCCGTGGGAAGGTGACGAAAGCCACCTCGGTCCCCACTGAGGACACCTCCCTCTTGAAAAGCAGAGACTCAGCCCAGGGGTGTCGTGGCCTCCCCTGTTTTCCCAAAGTCCTATTTCAGGAAGTGAAACAAACACAGGACCCAAACAGGAGATGCTTTGCTGGTTTTGGGTGGTGAGGAAGAGCAGTTCAGTGCTGTTCCCATCACCTCAGTGCTGCCAAGCCCAGAGCATCCCCATCCCTCCTGCTGCTCCTGCCAACCCTCAGCCCAGGCCTGCTCCTCCCTCCCAGCCTCCTCTCGGGGATGCCTCCTGCTGCAATTCCACCCTGGGTTGCTTCAGTGCTCCTGTGGAATCCCCAGGCCTGGCTGCTGGCAGGTTGTGTGGCTGAGAGCGCAGAAACACCCAGCAGCTCTGTCCCCACCACCGTACTCCAGTTTGGGCTGCTCTGTTCCCCAGTTTGGGGACTTGCTACTCCAGTTTGTCCCCTGATAACCCATGTGGAGGATGCAGTGGGGCTCAGCCCTGCTCTGGAGGGACCATCCCAGCCATCCCAACCCACATGGATCATCACCCCCACCACCCATGGGACGCCCCCATGAACTCCCAAACTGGATTCCATGCCAGTCAGCTTCCAACTCTCACCAGTCTCCATGGCAATAACTCTTCTTGCTCCCCATCCAGGGTGGTGGGGCACTGCCAGGGCTTCCCAGAGCACCCCAGCACATCCCCCAGTTTCCCCCAGCAGCTCTGCCCTGCCAGCAAACCAGCACAACCAGTGCAGCTCCCTCCAGCTGCACAGACGGTGCCTGTCGGGCCCCTGCGCAGCCGGGTGAGGCACAACCTTCCTGCAAACCCCATGAGAACCCAATTTCCTTCCCCGTGCCCGCCCCTCACCCCCATCCCTGCTGCTTCCCCACTGCTGTCTGCTGTTCTGGGGCTGCCTGGCAGGTACTTGGCTGTCTCCCAAGCCGAGGGTTGCAAACCATCCCCGCAGCAGCAGAAGGAGACAAGCTTTGTAAAAGTGACGCACGGCAGATGCAGATTAATTTTATTTTACAGTCCTGCTGAGGCTTTTGAGCAAGTCACCGATACAGGACTAAAAATACCACCAGGGGCCTCGAGTTTTTATTTTTCCTGTTCGACAACACTTACAACAAAAACACCCAGCCAAAATAGCAGCTACAAAACCGGCTGAGCCCCTGCTGGGTGATGGGGGAGCTGGGGGTGGGCAGGTGAGAAGGCNGGAGGAGGGGGAGGAGGGGGAAGAGAAGGAGCATTGCCCTTCCTCTGCAGCAGAACAGGCTTCCAAGGAAGATAACCCCGGGATCTGTGGTGCACAATTCTCTGCAGCTTTGGATGATGCTGAGCCAAATGTAAGGAGCATAATCCTCTATTTTCTGTGCTGCTGAATATTGGCAGTGTGATTTTGTCAGTGAATTTTGTCCTCTCTGGGGTATTTAATGGAGCTTTGTCTGACTGCTTTGATGCATCCAGGACACTGGGCATCCAAGATTCCCTTGAGGCCATGCTGGGAGCCAGCCTTCGGGGAGAAGCCTCTCCAGGAGTTCACATTTCAGCCTCCTGGCCAATTTTCAATAGAGCATTGGCAGCATCTTTTCCAGTGCCCAGGGAGGAGTCAGGCAGGTGCGGGAATTTTACATCCCATGGCTCTGGAAGCGAATTCCCCAAGGTAACAGCAAAGGTGTGCTGGAATGCTCCCACAAGAGCTCCGTGAGCAGGAGAGGGGTGCAGGGGAGAGGTTTAGGGCTTTTGCTGGCTAGGTTTTAGGGAGCAGGAGTGAAGCAAGGGGAGGCAGGGCTGGACACAATCCTGAGCTGCCCCTAGGATCCCAGGGGTCCAGAGCCCCTGCTGTGATCCAGAACAAAGCAGGAGGAAAGGGCTGCTCCACATCCCTGCTGAGGCCAACCTGGCACCGCCTGGTTAACATGCCCAGAAAAAGAAGGACAAGCAGATGTTCTCAGCCAGGCTCTTCGCAGCATAAACCAGCAGTGGGGAAGTCCCTGAAATGTCCCTGCACTTCGGTTTTCTGGGAGGAACCGGCTCAAACAGGAGCATAAGCAGCCAAATTCACGGCGTTCTTGGAGAAGTGGTGGTGATGAATTCAGTCAGGGTCACACAGTGGTGTCCCCTCACCTGCCCCCCACCCTGGGGAGCAGCAGATCAAGGGGCCCAGACCCACTCCCCTCCCCACAGAGGACACCCAGGTGGCACCTCTGGTGTCAAGGACATGTCACTGCACGACCTCCCCTTTATAGTGCAGTGGTGACTTGGGGGGAAAGATGATTAACCATTACAACCCCAATTACAGCTCCTAATTGGGATTAATTTGGTGAGTTAATTAAGTGTGGCAGTCTGTTGCCTCCCACTTTTCTTTTATGAACTTCTTGCTCCCAAGCCCAACCCCAGCCTGGCCACACCTGGGCACAGCTGGAAGGGCAGAGGACTGTCACTGCTGTGAGGTGACACAGAGATTGTGGTGCCACTGGCACTGCTGGGGACAGCCAGAGGGGCTCTACTTTAGCACCCAGCCACTGCCACTGTCTGACAGAGATGGCAAAGGGTGGGGACAGGAACCAAGAGGGCTCAGACCTCAGTGCCAAACCTGAAGGAGCCTTTGCAGAGGGACAGGAATGTCACGAGAGCCTGGGGACAGCAGCAGCCAAGGAACATCTTCTTGCTGATGCCCTGAGGGTCTGGTGGCTGAAGGAACCTTGCAGGTAAATCTGGTGGAACATCCTCCTTTGTTTCCAGGGCAAGGAAATCCCTGTGTGCCAGACGTGGTGAGAGAGAGGGACACGGGGCCAACCACGCCCAGGGGCTCAGGGGGCAGGAAGGGGCAGGATTGGGAATGCCAGGAAGGGGAGAAGCAGCAGTGCCAGTGCCCAGGCTCTGTGCAGCAGCCAGGGGTGCCTTTACCCGAGGAAAGCATTGCTGCAAGTACACACCAGGATCTCCCCACCTACAGCTTCTGTGGGAAAAGACATGGGTGGGTTCCTGTGGGTCCGGAGGAGGGCACAGAGATGCTCCCAGGGCTGGAGCCCCTCTGCTCTGGAGCCAGGCTGGGAGAGCTGGGGGTGACCTGGAGAGGAGAAGGCTCCAGGGAGAGCCCAGAGCCCCTGCCAGGGCCTGAAGGGAGCTGATAAGAAAGATGGGGACAGACTTTTTAGCAGGGGCTGTTGTGATAAGACAAGGGGTGATGGTTTTAAACTAAAAATATTTAGTTTCACACTAAATACAAGGAAAAATTATTTTGAGGGTGGGGGAGGCCCTGGCACAGGTTGCTCAGAGAAGCTGTGGCTGCCCCTGGACCCCTGGAAATGTCCAAGGCCAGGCTGGACAGGGCTTGGAGCAACCTGGGACAGTGGGAGGTGTCCCTGGCCATGGCAGAGGTTGGAATGAGGTGAGTAAAGCTCAGTAAAGGTCCCTTCCAACCCAAACCATCCCATGGTTCTGTGGTTCTCGTCTGTGCCAGCACTGCCCAGGCCTGCTGTGCTCCCTGTTCCACGGATGGATCCTGCCCTGCTCCCACTGCTGCACACAGCCAGACAGCTGGCAGAGCTGCTGGAGCTCCCTATTATTTTTCTCAGCACTCTCCTGAAAATTAATTAATTCAATTAATTCATTAAATAAACAGTCCTCCACGCTCGGTGGCTCTGGGCCAGCTGTGCACGGTGTCAAGCTGCAAGAACATCACACATTCCCTGGCTGATTTTCCAGGTCCCAGTCCCAGTGACAGCAAACTGGGGGGATTTGGGAAGGAATCGGGGCAGGGGCTGCAATGCAACATTCAGCAAAAATCTGCACACAAAGCTCTGGAGTGGCTGCATTTCCATGCAGGTTGCGAAGTCTTCCCTTATTTCTTAGTGATGCTGTCAGATGCTTTGAATCCTTAGATGAAAGGCACTAAATTAGGACAGATCGTTATTTCCTGTTTTCTGGTTTATATTTAGAGAGAAGCTGATACCTCTGGCAGCTCTCTCTAACACCAAAACCAAACTTCTCTCCTGTTTCTAACTGGTCTCTACTGGAACCTCAGTTCCAGAGGGTGAAGGGTGGTGGGAGCTCTCTGAGAGATGAAGAGGAGATGGCTGAGCAGCCACCAGCCCCTTTCCTCTGCCATTCCAGAGCCAGCAGTCAGGAGTTGGGAATGGACACTTTATTCATTTATTTTTGCTCTCCTGATGCCCTTTGCAGGCAGCAGTGGCACCTGTGCCAAGGAGCCCTGGCTGGAGGCCAAACCCCACAGAGCCACCCAATCCCCCCAAACATTCCCCTGTCTCCCCATCCTCCCCAGATTTAATCTCCTCCCTCTCCAGAGGACCTGGATGCTGAGGGCTGGGTCCTGCCTCAGCTTCCACGCTCCCTGGGCTGGGGGATGTCCCATCCTGTCCCCTCCTCAGGCACCGGCAGGAGAAGCTGCTCCCTCAGCATTTCTGCTCCGCTCTGGGGATGGCTCTTGGTATTTCTCTGCCTGCCTCGGGGAATAATATTGAATGGGCCTTATCTCTGCCGGGAAAACATCGATCCCGAGTTTTAATGGCTTTCCACTAAGGAGCCACGATGAGTGTCACTGGGCACCACTGCTGGAGCCGATAAAAACGGGAATGCTCAGCCCCCCTGCTCTGCAAAGGACTTTCACCCCCAGTCCACGTCCCTTCTACAAGATTAAATAAAATAAAGAATGAAAAAGAAAGAGAAAGAAAAAAAAAAAGGCAGAAGATTTTACTGCTCTTTTCACCCAGTAAGTCTGAGGACAGATTTTCAATTTGTTCACTTTCTTTACAGCTCTGGATTTGCCACAGGGAGGGAGAGATGAAGGAAGGGGACAGGAGATTAAATGCATTCGTTTATTTTGGGAAAGTCATCCTAAAGGGGGAAAAGAATATTAAAAAAGGAAAAAAAATAGGAAAAAACCCCTGACATCAGGGAGACAGGACTCAATTAAAGCAAGACCTTGAAATACATGAGGCAGCAGTGCCGAGCACGGGTCCATCAGCCATCCCCGTCAGGCTCCCGGAGGCTGTGTGGCAGCTAGATCCATCACCTGGGGAAATAACCGCGGTGCTTACATCTTCAGCAGCTCCTTGATCTGCTGATAAACCCGTTAGGGGAAATAAATGGGTTTCTCCTGCCCGGACCGTCCACATCAGGGATGCGATTTGCCGTTTTACCCAGACGCTGATAAGCAGAGGATCAGGAGGGAAAAGCTGCTTTAACGATTTGCTAATAAAGCCCCAGATAAGAGCGGGGCAGCGCTGTGAGCTCCCCCGGCTGGGATTTCCAGCCCCGATCCTGCTCCGGGCTGGCTCCGCAGGGCAGGGACAGGGCCCTGGGGTGCTGTGAGGGGACACCAGGGCAGGGGCCACCCATCCTCCCCCCGCAGCCCCACCGCACCGCCAGGGGAAGGGTTTGATGGCAGCAACATTAAAAACGGGGAAAAAAAAAAAACCCCAACCAACTCCATAAAGAAAGTTCTGGGTGGAATTACTTAAAAGAAGAGTGAGGCTCAGAAACATAAATCGCCTCTGGTTTCATTTCTAGGTAAGGAAAATGGATTTCCAGAACAATATCATTCTTTTGACACGCCTGTCCTGCTTTCAGAGCTGCCAGAAAACAGGCTAGGAAAAAAAATCCAAGACGTTCCAGGAGGCTCTGCTGGCTGGATGCCCCCAGAGATGCCATCAAAAGGTCCAACCCCTCCCTAAGGGAACCCCAGGGGCTCCCATGCACCCACTCTGGCTGTTAAACAAACTGTCCCATCCAGCAGCCTTGGAGAGCGCAGCTGACAACTCCTCATTTCATTTTGTTTGTGTTTATTCGTAGTTTTGACACCATTTCCCCTTCTTTTCCCTCTCTGACTGGGGATTTATTCTTTGCAATTAGCTGTGGGCATTAGAACCTCTTTCATATGGCAGTGGCTCTGCTTCCCTTCAAATCTCTTTCATTCTCCTGCTTCATAAATTGTGAATTTGATGTTTGTATCCTCAGATCTCCCTTCCAAATGGCAATGTGTCCTGGCCAGGGAGAGCAGGCTGCAGACCTGCTCGGGAAAGAGCTTGGGAAGGCATTTGGGGCGGCCCAGTGACCACCAGGCACAGCCAGGGCAGAGAAAAGCATTTCCAGGTGACAAAGTCCCTTCTGTTTCACACCAGCTCCGTTCCTTGGTGCCACCTCCACATCAGGGTGCCGCTACGCCACACACCCCCCCACATAACAAATATTTTGATGGCAATCCTGCACCCAAAAGTGATGCTAACACCCAGCACTGGCATTCCCAAAGCAGCCCAGCCACCAGCTTGCCCGACATGGGAATTTACAGACCAAGGCACATGGGATGTGGCAGGAGGGGCTGCCCCAGCACCCACACTCTGGTCCCTGTTACATCCCTGCTCCATCACCAACAGGCAAAAGGAGAAGCTTTTTCCCCAGGCAGCCCCTGAGCAGAACTCAGTGCCCACTAATGGGGCAGAGACATGACAGGCAATAGCAGAGCCTCCCTCAGCCCCATCGCCCAAATTTACAGGCTGACTTGAGATCCAACAAGGTTCCAGACAGATCATTATTTCCCATGACAGCGGAGAAGGTGAGCCAGCCACCTTTTATTTCAGCCCAGAGAAAAATGCTCCTGCCAGGGGATAATTTGGGCTCTCTGCAGTGGGAGGCAGCGCTGCACTGCTGAAAGGTGAAGGCTATTTTAAAAGCAGCTGAGCAGAAACAGTGGAAAAAGCTGCCTAGGGAGCTGATGTGTAACAAGCCCTGCCTCACGAGACATCCTGAGCCTCTTGGTCTTTAAAACTTGCTTAGATCTCCTCTAAGATCCGGTTTTATTTGGTTTTTACAACCCTGGGAAGTGAACTGCTGGTGGTTCCTGCTGGCAGACCCCCCATGCCTCTCCCAGGCCAGCTCCTGCCCACCCAGCACGGGCAGCAGCCTGTGCCAGGGGATGCTTTGAGCCTGAGATGAAAGGTGCTGAGGAGAGGTGCTGCTGCTCAGCTCTGCAAAGAGAGGCTTGTGCTGCTTTTATTTAGACACACGCTGGCTGCAAGACACAAAAATTACTTAATCAATCCTTCCCCTCGGCTGGCGTCACAGGCAGGATGGAGGCTGCCCACGCAGTTTGGAGCTGAAGATGATAAATTGCTCTGGGATAACGGCAGTGTCTCCAGCTCATCCAGGGCAGGATGTGGGCAAGCTCACATGGGGGGTGCCCAGAGGACACAGCACCCTGTGGGGACACGGGGAGGGCAGCTGGGCTCTGCCCAGTGCTGCAGCACAGCTGAAGGAATGGGAGTTTCTCCCAGAAGCTGGCAGGGCAGGACAGGCTGGAGGTGCCAGGGGGTGTGGCACAGCTCCAGAGAGTGGCTGGGTCACAGGGCACACCTCATGCACTCATGCTGTCACTGCTCTCTGTCAGTCACTGTGAGCCCCAGGGGACAATTCCTGCAGGGATCCTGCAGTGACAGTGCCAGGTCAGGCTGCCACCCCACCAGCCTCCCTCACCAGCCAGGCCAGGAGCAATTCCATGCAGGGAAGGGCTGAGAAGAACTTTCCAGCCCCTGATTTCCCAGACAAACCCTTTATGGCATGCAGGAATCCCCCCATTCAACCTTGCAAACAGCAGCTGAGTACCAGCCTCACAGCAGCACCTTACCCTGGTGAGCTACCCTACAAAAACAAACCAGGTCAGCCCAGCCAGCACCAACCCAGCCAGGGGACGTACCAGGAGGGGAAACATTGGCAGTGGGGGGGAACCACCCCCAAAGCAAGAGGAACAGCACTAAGGAAAGTTGAAGAAGCAAAGAGTTCTGTGGAAGATGGTTGCTTGGAGCTCACCTCTTGCTGTGCTGGCAACATCTGGGGCACACAGAGTCCGGATGCTGCTCTTCAGCTGCTCTGCCCTCGGTCAGAGCCCACCAGGAATTCCTTCTGTAAGACATCCTCCCCTCTGCCCACTCACCTGAGTCCTGAGCAGCCCCTGTGCCCTCACCACCACCTCCAGCCATCCCTGGGGGATGTTCAGCTCTGTGCATGGCCCAGCAGGGCAAAGAGCAGCCTGGAGGCTGGGGGGATCCCTTTGGGCACCTCTGCCCTGCCTGGGGACCAGCAGCTTTCCCAGGAGCCCACCCCAGCCCCATCCCACCCTTCACTGTCCAGCCCACATTGCTCTTCCTGGGGATACCAGGGCTGCAGTCCCCAGTGTGTCCATCCAACCCAGCCACCGTCCTTGTGCTTTGTCCTCCCCCAGCTCCTCATCCACAACAGCCACCAGCATCATCCCTGTCCCCCCCAGTGCAGCTCTGCCCAAGAACTTCCACAGAAGAGCTGGGTGTGGATTCCCCTTTAATTTACCACTGGTCAGGGGGAGGGTTAAAAAAAATCAATAAATAAAACAACTTAGGATGCTCGAAGAAGATGAAAACCCTGAAACTGCAGTCTGCTGGTGGCTTGTCCCATTGCCAGAGGAGGGGAAGGGCGTCCCCAGCCCCTCTCTCCCCACCACCCCATCCCAGCGCCACCAGGTCCAGGCGGGTTCGGACGCGGTCGGACGATGCTCCTCGGGAAGAAAATGTCTCCAAAGTTCAGGACGTGGTCATTCACAGTTGGCTGGTGGACAAAACAACCCCCGGAGCCTGCCAGCCCCGCCTCCCCCGCCGGCAGGGACCTGTCCCAGCTCCTGGCCGCTGCGGAGTTCTGAGGAACAGCCACCCCCGCGGTGGCCGTGTCACGAAGGCGGTGGGGACGCGCCGGTCACAAGCAGTCCCTGCACAGAGCCACCTGTCCCTGGCGGAAGTCGCGGCAGGGGCAGAGGCGCCGGTACTTGGTGTTGTAGCCGGCGCAGCTGAAGAGCAGCGGCTCCTTCTGGAGGTAGCACTCGCGGACGTTCTGGGCCACCGCGGGGTACAGGTGGTTCATCTCCGACTCGGTGCTGTCGCAGGCGATGCTGAGCCTGCGGGCCAAGGCAAGGGGGTCAGGTCAGGGGAGCCCTGGGGGTGTCACTGAAGGCTTTTGGTGCTTCTGGGGAGGTTTCTTTGCTGAGGGTGGGGCTGATCTGTTTGCCACCCCTTGGCTACATGAGCGAGTGCTTGTCCCCAGCCCAACGCGCCACGTGGGAAGGGGAGACCCTGGCAACTCAACCCTGCGGCCCAGAGATTGCCCCAACCCACAGACAGCTCAGAATCACCCACAAAACCCCACCCAAATCTTAGGAGTTGGACTCATTGATCCTTGTGGTCCCTTTCAGCTAATGAATTTGTGTCTCTCTTACAGCCCCTTGCTGACCAACAGCTCTGTCCACTCTCCATGCACACCTCCTGCTGCAGATAACATTCCCTGGAAGGGACAGGGGATCAGTGAATGGCCACATGCTCCCTGTTAGCTGGGATTAGCCAGAAAACAGGGGTGGACTTCAGCAAAAGCCCCGAGGAGCAGCAGAAATGCCCAGTGTGGATTTTAACACCCCTCCTCTCCGAGATGGAACAGCACAACTGGCATTGCCCTCCCACCAACCCTTCTCAACTGATGAGTCCCTGAGCCAGCTCGTTTTAAGGTCTGGAGGAGGGTGTGCAGGGGAAAAGAGTGAAAGCCAGGCCCCAGCTCTAATTTATCATATAAAAATGTCAGCGGGACGCGCGGCGCCTGCCTGACCAGCATGACAGCACTGGCAGCACTCGCATTTTAATTGCCCAGAGAGCAGCACGGAGCCCGGTGGCAGATTTATACTCTATTAAAACTTCACCACTGTGTGTTCAAAATGCAGTTTTATAGACAGAGACATTAAAAAGGAGAGGAAGGGAGAGAGCACGCGGGAGGTGGAGTGGGATGGGGTTGGAAAGAGGCAGAGCCATGCCTGGAAACGCTGTTGTTGCCTGCTGAAGAGTGAAGCTGGGCCCTGCCTGCACTGCCTTGGGCATGAAGTCTCATCACTGGGATTTTGGGAGGGAGAACATGAGGAAAACAGGTGCAGGGGATGGGGGGAGCAAAGGGAACCCCCCCAAGCTCACTGAGAAGGCCCCAACTCACTGGAGAAACACCTCCTCCTTGTTGAGGAACCTGAAGAAGGTGGGCTCGCAGACCAGCCCGTGCCGCCGGCACGTCTCCGTGCACGTGTGCTGGGGCTCCGACAGCCACACCTGCAGCGAGGCCACCGGGGGCCACGTCTGGGGGGCCCCCCCGGTGCTGGGGGACCACACCAGGTGGGTGGAGTTGGGGGACAGGGCCAGCGGGCTCGGAGGGCTTTGCATAGCAGGACTCTTGGTCTTGGGAGACGGAGCAAGAGATGACGTGGTGCAGAAATCCTGGTGGCAGAGAAGGTAATGGGTCAGTGGCCTGAGGTGTTAACAGTGGTGGGACAGGAGGACACTTGGGATGATGAGTTTGCTCGTCAGGTTGAGGTCACCTGCGTGCATAGATGGCATCTCCTGCCGTGGGGGGTGAACCTTTTCTTCTCTCACCCCTTCTTCTCCCAGTGCTGCCTTATTCTCTGCAGCAGAAAGGCCCTGACCCAGCCCCAGCACCCCCAGGTGTCCTCCACCAACCCCCAGCACCTTTGGTCCACGACAAACCTCCCCCAGCCCCATCTCCTGGTGCTCTCTGCCGTCAGGGCACGGGCTGCACAATGCCCACGGGAGAACAGGGATGCTCCCCAGGGAGAAGAGGGAAAGTTGGCCACGAGGACAGGGATGGTTCCCCAGGGAGGACGGGGATTCTCCCCAACCTGGTGCTGAATGTAGGCGTGGATCCGCTCCAGCATCCCCTCGCAGGTGTACTCGTAAGGCAGGTAAGGGTCCACCTGTGAAGGGTGAGAGCAGAGCACAGGCAGCAGGTGGGGACAGCCCTGCCCTGCCCCTGAGACAGCAGCACCTTGGGCACGGCTCTCCCACCCACCAAAGCCCCGTGTCTGCCCACCAAGGCAAGCAGGGAAGAGCCCTAGGGCTGGAGAAACCTCACGAGCCATAAAGTGATAAAGACCTGGTCCAACCTGTTGGTGAAAATGAAATCACCCTGTTGCACTTTAGTCTCCCCTTCCTCCACTTCTAGTAAGTTATAAAATCAAATCAGTTTGCATCCAATAGTTCACTTCAAACTAAAGCATGAACTGTTCCAGCCCAAGAAACACTCTGCAGCTGTGGGCAAGGGAGGAGCAATCTTAAAACACAGGGGAAGAGGTAGAATTGGAAAAGATGCCAAGCTAATCCAGAGCAGGAGCATCTCGGTGCTGCCCCAGGTCTGGGGCTCTGCTTCTCTGACCTCAGCACAGCTCTGACCACTCAGAGAGGAAGGTCCAGGCTCTGACCCCAAAACTGGCCAGGAAAGGGCAGGGCTGGGACTGGCTGTGCACAATCCAGGGAAAAACATCTCCCTTTCCCCACAGCTGTCACTGAGGGATGGCTGCCCAGTGCAGGAGGCTGTGATGGGGTGGAAGCCATGGTCTCTGCCAGTCCCAGGGGCTTGCTGGTCCCTGCTGGCACTGGCTGGGATGGAGCAGAGAGGCAGGAACTGGGTGAGCACTGGGATGGAGCAAACACTGGTGCCCACATGGATGTCAGGGCTATCCCTGCACCTCCATGTCCAGAGCTGCTATTTACAGAGTCAGCAGTGCTCAAACCATGGGATATTTTCAGTGTGAGTTACAAAATGCTCCTGGTCTCCAGGAGACTCTGCCTGCCCTTCTTCTGGGAGTCACCTCAGGTCCTGGCAGGACAAACTCCCTCCTCTGCACGGTGGCTCAGCAGTGTCCCCACATGAGCTTGTCCCTGGCACTGTAGTGGCACAGGTTCCAGGGCAGCCAGGAACAGGCAGGAGCAGGCAGGAATAGCCAGGAGCAGCCAGGAGCAGGCAGGAACAAGCCAGGCTCCCTGCCCTCAGCAGGACCAGTGCCTGACCATTGCCCCCAGGGTGTGTAGTGATTTTCTCCATGGGAAGAGCACTGCCATAAGGGCTTTGACTGATGCCTCCCTTCCCTCTGGAAAAAATTATTTTTTAAGGAACTTTCTGCCCTGGGAAGACATTTTTTTGCACACTCCCTTATTTTTGCAGAGAGATGTTACACGAGGTGCAGGAGGCTGGTGCAGGGAAGGGGCAGCCCTGGGACCTCCTTTCCCCTGGTGTATCTCTGCAGAGCTCCATTCAGAAGGATTATAAGCAAAACCACCCGAAGATAATTAATCCAGAAAACACTGCTGCTTCTATTTTCTGAGCTCTGCACCTCCAAAATAGCTGTTTCCTTTTGAAGTACCTGTCAAAACCAAGCTCAAAGGCTCAGTCTGTTGAGAACCCTCTAAGCATCTCCCTGCCATAAATATCCCACCTGAGATCTCAGCCAGGCTGGAAATCACAGCTGCTTCATCTAATTACAGATGTGCACACTAATCAGGGCTGACACAGTGACAGGCACCAATCCTGCCTCTGAATTCCTGATGGGCTCTCAGTTAACTGGGGCAGAGTCCTCTGGAAGCAAAACTGCCCGTCTCACTTTCAGAGCCAGGCTGGGGCTGCCTGGAGCCAGTTTGGAGGAGACAAACCAGCCCTTGCTCAGCATCTCCAGTGCTCAGTCTCATCTCACTGCTGCTTTCATGGAGGGCTTTTCCCAGGACCCCCTTCTGCCAGGCACCATGCAGCCATAATTCCAGAAACAGCCTCATCCCCCAAAACGCTGCTGCACATTACACAAACCCTCCTTGTGCCTGCACATGTCTCCAGAGATGCAGTCCCACCTCTCCACAGGCTCCCAAGGGATCCCTGGGCATCAGGAGTGGGCTGGAGCCCACGGCACCCCCTGCTCCTCCAGCCCCTCTCCCTCTTTGGGTCCCCCAAAGGCTCTCACTTCCCTCTGCTCCCCTCTCCAGGTTTTGTTAGGATTCAGCTCGTGCACTCAGGACTGAGAAAATGACAATTTTGAGATGATAATTGTTTAATTAAAATCTGACGGGCTCGGCCTCTTCTCAACAGCCACGTCGGTAATGGCACTCCTCAGTCGGGAGCTGAGGATGTCCCCAGAGCCCTGGGAGGGAGGAGGAGGAGGAAGAGGAGGGGGGTTCTGAGGTGGGGATCACTGCATCCCACTGCAGAATGAAGCCTAGGATGGCGTGGGAGGGAAGATGGACTTTGCCATCCTTTCCTCAGGTGGGGACCACAGAGCCAGAGCTTCCCAGCCCCAGTGCTCTCTCCATCAGCCAAGCAGGGTGTCCCATGGGGATGCCACCAGGGGAACCCTGGGTTTAGAGTCTCCAGCTGGAAGGGAATAGGAGTTCTCCTTCGTTCAAAAGGAAAAGAAAGCGGGGCAGAAAAAAATCTGAATATCACCAGACAAGTAAGTAGAAAAATAATGCAATTCTGTGCTGGCACGTAACAGCAGGCTGGAACATTTTAACCAGCTATTTTCACTGTGATGTTTAATGTGCCGCTCTTTCAGGCATAGTCTGAAATGTATAATTTTCCATTATAGTCCTGTATGTTTGACTTTAATATAATGAAGCCTTCTCCCTTCACTACACCAGAATATTGGGTCTATTAAATTGCTTGCGTGAGGACTGGTTTTGACAATGGGAAAAGCTGAAGGACCAGAAAATGGTGGTGCCTGCAAACCTCTCTCCTTCTCCAGCCTCTAACCCCAGGAGAACAGATGAAATCCATCAGTGGACAAGCCTCCAGCATCACCTTGTTCAAGAGGACACCACTTGTCTCTCTGCCCCCTGTCCCTGTGCTGAGATTTGAACTCTGGGGTAGAGGGGTTTGGTGCTTCCCTGGTTTTCATTTTCCTTATAAATAGGTCAGGAATGCAAACCATCAGGGAAGCCCAGAACTGCTCCAAGTGAGATGAATGGCAGGGACACAGCCTGCCAAAAACCTTGCCCAGCATCTGGAGGGTGACCTGGAACGAGTGTCACCTCCAAAAGGATGAGAGAGGGCAGCACAAGGGCTGTTCTTGGGGGGGAAAAAACACAGATTGCAAACCCAAGCCACGTCCCAGGCATGATTCAGCCCTGCCTCCAGAAGGAAGAGGTTTCTTTCAGGCAGAACTAGGTTGGGAGGGACGCCGGCTGCATCCCAACTGCTCTGTTTGCACAAAGCCAGCAGCCAGCCCTGTGCCTGGGGAGCTCTGCCAGCCCAGCAGGAGCTAGGGAGGGCACAGCCTGCCCCAAGCTGCAGCCCAGGGGGTCAGCAGGAGAAATTGGGGTGCTGCAGTGACACTAAAATATTGCTGAGAGTCGGCAAATCCCCCTCAGATCAAAGCAGGGCGAGCTTGTTGTCAGCTCCACCACACCAGAATTACTGCCAGGCTCATGAACCAGCTCCCAGCTTCCCAGACAGGCTCCCAGCATCCCACTTCCCAGTCCCTGGTCCCCAGCATGGCTTCCACCTGATGGCAGAGCCAGTTTCCTCACAAAATCCCATATCCCCAAAAATGTCTTATGGAGTTCTGGCCTAGAGAAGTAAAACATGGGTGGGATATGTGATTTTTTTGGTCATATGACCAAAAAAAAAATATCCCTAAATAAAATCAATTTCAGGTCAGTTTTCAATTTCCAATGTTTTCACCCATTACAGAGGGGAAAAATGTTCTGTTTCAGGTTCAATCTGTCTGAGTTGGTGAAGCAAAGGGAAATGCATCATTTCTGATCCAGCATTCCTTTCAATAAATTGGCAGGGTATTTCCAAACAAAGGCAGGCAGATGGGAAACAAAACCATACTATTTCATTCCAGTAATTTTGAAATGAAATGTTTTGACAGAAAAAAAAAAGAAAAAAAGATGGTGGTTATTCTGAAACACAGACAAATTTATTAGATATTCCAATAACAGAACACCCCATTTTCCCTTCAAGGAGGAAAAAAAAAGGAGTCAGTAAAATAATTTCTCCAAACTCCAGTAACTGGCTAGGAACAGGAACACCAAATTGCCCAGCTACCATCTTTCTGCTGCTCCTCCTGCTAATGCCCTTGTTTTCAATTCCTGCTGTAACAAACAGTGTTTTAAAGACAAGATACCCATGGACTCCTGGAGCCAAAGCCTATAATAAGGCTTTTAAACCTGTAAGGTAGGTCAATTTTTAGGCTTAATTGCCTTGACAACATCTCTAATAAAGCAGACCTTTCTATTTAAGAGATAAAAAGGTGGGGGGGAGAAAAGAGGCTGCTGTAAGTTATTCACACTCACTCCCTGCTCTGCTCTGGGAGGATTTATACAGTGTCTTTAAAACCCCAGAGAGGTGAGTTGTGGATTAACTCCTTGGTGGGAAGGAATCCCTCCTCTCCTGAGTGACCTTGTGTCGCAATGCAAATGAGGCCTCAGTGACTGGAGTTGTTCAGCTGAGGCAAATTTAGAATTTCCAGCAGCTGAGGGTAATTCCAGAGGCTGGGATGCTTTCTTGGAGGGCACTACGGAGGGGGGGTCCTGATCCCAGAGTAGGGATGAGGAGAAGAGCTGAGACAGGAGCTTGGTTTGGGGCAAAACAGAGATGGGTGCAGCAGCTGCACACTCCAGTGAGTGCCCAGTTCTGGACACCAGCTCCTCCTGCTCAGTCCCCATCATGCCACCAAACCCTTCCCTAAAATCCTTTTTAGTTCTTTAATTTTGAACCAGACCATTAAGCACCTAAATGACCCGGTGCACATCCAGTCAACGCTGCAGCAGCACAACACAGCTGCCCAGGAACCAGCACAGCCCTTTCCTCCATCCTCAATCTCACCATTCTTTAATTATTTTAACAGCATAGCAGCACCAGGCTTCACTATTGTCTTTCTTCTCTTCTGGAAAAACTGAAAATTTCCTTCTCTCTCCCAGAAGAGCTCCCAGGATCCCGCCCACAGCAATTCCTTCACTTCAGTGCTGTCTCCAGCCCAGATGGTGAAGGGTCAAGCTCTGACAGCTGGCCTGGCAGCACAGCAGCAGGGATCTCATTATTTTTAATTTAATTCTAATCAAGATAACGGGAATGAATGTGCAAAACAACAACTGTTTTCCTAAGTCAGGTTTGATCAGTCTTTACAAACTCACAGGGAAAATGAGCGTGAGGTGAAGAGCTGCAGTAATCACCCAGAGGAGGTGACACACAGGGTGATGGCATGGCCACGTTACCTGAACCAGGTCCCCAGGCTGCCACAGGCACCCACCTCTGCAGCTTCTAATGCAGGGAAAAGCAAGGATGACCCTTCTCTGACCAGCATCACACCTGTCCTCCCCCAAATCCCACGTGGGATTCCACAGCACATCCCTGTCCTCGGGAGAGGATGGCTCATCCCAGTTGAAGCAAATTGCCAGCAAAATGGCTATCAGCACTTTCCTCCTCTCCAAGGAAAATTGACTTTAATAATTTGGACAACTTGAAAGGCTCCTGCACAGGGTGGGAGGTAAATATTCATGAGGGAGTATTTCCAGAGTGGGCACAGCAGGAGTGCTGCGTTCCCTGGGGTTCTCCCCTTCCTTACATCCCTCACAGAGGCAACTCCTGGAGTTATTCCCATGGATTTGCTCCATCCAAAGGTAACAATCACTGAAATGGGGGAAAGGCAGGTGCAGAGGGGTGCAGCTCTCTGGGTTTATCTTCATATCACACCAGCTCCCAGAACTGCTCTACACCTTCCAGCAAACTCAGCCTCCTGCTCCCAAACCTTATCTCAGCCTCCGCTTGCTCCAGGCCTACCCACAGGATGTCCAGGGGATCCCTCAAAGGCACGGCTGTGCCCTGGGGAAACACCTACAGAGCTCAGTGCCAAAGCAAGTTGGGAACAGTGTGCCCCTGGGGTTGCAGGGAAGGATGAAACAATCCAAAATAAGGAGGAAGGAAAAGGAATTAACATCTGAAAAGGAGAACCAGGCTCCAACATCTGCTGCTGCTTGTCCAAACCCAGCAGCAGGGAGGTCACCCCAAAACTGCTCCAAGCTGTACCTGTGTTCTCATGATGGTTTTGATGGCAGCTTCGAACTCCTCGGAGTTGTTGTAGTCCACAGTCCACACGTGGGGCTTCCCGATGAAGTCTTCAGCATAGGGGTGTTGGGAGGACACCTGAAACACAGCGGTGCCAGCTGGATTTTGCAATCCCTGCTGCAATGGCTGCTGCTTCCTGCTCACAGCTGGGTGGCAGAGAGGAGCAGCAGCCTCACAGACACGGTGGGGTTCACCCCACTGCAACAGGGAGGGCTGGGAGAAGGTTTCCTCTGAATGCAGTGGCTCTCCAGCCTCAGGGTGATGTGCTAGAATTCCCACTGGGTCGGGATGGCCCATTCCCAACAACACTGAATTCCTTCTGCAGCCTGGAATATCTCCATCTCTGTAACACAGGAGCAATTTAACCTTGACCTGAGCCATTCTGTGGGTCTGGATGGTAAAAACGCACCAAGGCGTGAAAAGCTTGTGAAGGCACCACACCTTCCAGGTTTGCCAGCTCTAGAAACAAGGCTGGGAGAAAATTCACTGCCACTGAAGGCTGGGGAAGTCTGGCACTGGGAGAGAGCAGTGCTGGAAGCTGCATCACCCTGGTGCCAGGCAACCCACACACTGGAACTCCACAGGTACTGACATCCTTACTTTTCCCTGGGCTGCCCACCCAGGTGATTTCTGGGGATCTACCTCTTTTGAGGTGCCTTTTCAGCCCTGATCTCCTCTGGGAAGGGAAGAGAGAGGTTGCTGAGCAGAGGAGGTGTTTTGGGGGCACCACAAAACATCGCAGAGAGGCCTGAACCCCTGCCAGCTGGAGGAGAAGAGCTGTGTGGTTTCTCCTCCTCATTGCTGTCCTTCCTCATTTCTCTCCCGGCAGATTGATCACCTCCTTCCCCTCCGACACATAAACACCCTGAGGCATTTCACAGCTCACATCCCGGCTCCAGGCTGAGGTACAGCCCCAGCCCCACCCAAATGGGTGTTAGCACCTAATTCGGGGGGTTTGAGGCAGTCAGGGGGGCAGGACAGCCCAGCCCAGCTGCACAGGCCCCCAGCTTCACTCCCTGCTCGGCGAGGGAGCCTTGCACTGCATTATCCACTTTATTAATAATAAAAGAGGCAATTTTCTCAAGCCTTTAACTTTTAAAGAGTTCCTGCTCTACTTAGATTGAATTCCCAGCGATGGGCAAGCCTGGGAGGGGTTTCATAGCCCTGCCACACTGTGCAGGTCCTGGTGTCCCTCTGGGGGACAAAGGGATGAGCAGGGGAGCACTGCCCTGGGTTGGGAGCAGGGTGTGGGGAACGTGTGGATCTGGGCTGGTGGGGAAGGAGCTGGGGGTCTGCAGAAAGCTCCTGCACAACCTCCTCCTCGGAAACCCCAAACCTACAGCAGAGCCCCTTCCACGCAAGGCAAATCCCCAAACGAGGACCCGGTCTGCAAACACCCACAGAGGAAATCCCGCCGAAAACAAAGCAACCGCGGCGCAGCGGCTGCTCCTCCCCAGGCTGGCCCAAGCCCTGGTGCAAAGGGCTGGCTCCATGCAGCCCCCAGAGCACACTTGCCTCTCTGGACGTGGGCTTCCCGCGGAAGAACTCGTGGTTGAGGGAGCTGTGGGGAGGGTTGAACCGCGCCTGCAGGAAAACGCAGCCGTTGGCGATGGCCTCCAGCGGGGCCGGGCCCTCGTAGGGGAACCCAAAGCCAATGAAGAGCTGCAAGGCAGAAACACAGCGCTGGGAGAGGTTTTCCCCACAGGGAAAGCTCCCAGATAAACCCACCAGCATCCCCTCTCTGCTGCTCTGCTCCTGCACACCAGGCCTCTAAGGGGGGTCAACAAACTGGGCTCAAAATTCCCCCATTTCCATCAGCCACAGCCCACACTGCACAGCCATGGAGGGTCCAGGTGCTTACAACCCTCACTTTGGTCCGGCACGGAGCAGCATTGCTTTACCAAAGCTGTTTGGGCTGGTAAATCAGGCAAATTTCCCCCCAGGCACCAGCTGAAGGCGACAGGGATGCACCCACACCCACACACTCCAAGAATCTCGTTTATTTTTATCACAGCTATAAGGTGGGGGAAAAAAAAAAACAAACCCACCCCACTCAGCAATAAATGAATTAATGAGGAAACTTTGCTCTCTGCCTGTGGACAGTCTGCAAGGAGAAACTCATCAGACACATCTTGATCTGAAATGTGCTCTGCTCGGTTCCTGCCTAATTATCCCAGCTGAGAGGCTCGTGGTTAATTATGCCAGCTGGGAGTGCCTGCAAGCCTGGGAGGAGCACAGGTAATGGGGTACGGGGTCCTGGGATGCCCTGACCCACCTTTGCCTTCCTCAGCAGCTGCTGGAACTCGTGCTGGGGCAGCAGCCCGTGGTTCTTCACGAAGGCCGGCACCTCGGGGGGCCGCTGTGTCTCGTAATAAACCGTGCCATGGATCTCCATGTACTTGTTGAGGATGGCCAGGAACTTCTCCTTGCCCTGGGGAGGAAGGCAGACATGTGAATTACACCAAAGGATGGGTCTGACCTTCCCCCCAATGGTTTTGGGGGGTGTTTAACTCTCAAACTGCTGTCCCAGAGCACCTGCCATGCTCCAGGCAGACCCAGAGCACTGCAGAATGCCCACCCACCCCTCCTCATTCCTTGCAAACACATCCTGGACTGCCCCAGGCTCCTGGAGACCCTGAATGGCTGCAGGATCCATCACTCTGATCATCACGTTCCTGCCTTCCCTGTCCCCTCCAAGGGCAACTCCCTCTCTGGAGCTGCTGAATTAAAGGCTTCAGAGGGTTCAGAAGGAAGACCAGAGCTTGCTAATAGCCTCTTATTCCAAGGAACAAGTTCCAAGGATTTTCTCATTCAGATTTAATCCTGTTTCACTACCTGGAAAATGAAGGGGGTCATCAATTTTCTTCTCTTGGAGGCTTCCCTCCTCTTGCTCTAAAGCAACCTTTCATTTTAACAATTTCTATACTGCAGAATTTTTTTGCTTGAAAAAACCACAAAGGGCCCATCCTTTGGATGCTGGATTTTCCAGTGCTGCAACAGCCCCAAAAGAGCAAGGACCAGGGGGAATAAGGAGTTGTAAATGGGGAATTTGAGAAAACTCTGTATGTTGCCTTAAAGGCTCCTCAAATGCTGTATTTCTGCCCTCAGTCATGGATCTCTGGAATTCTCCAAGGCTCTAAGGCTTTCCCAGCTTATTAAAACTTCAGCTTCTATTGTGAGCCAGAGGCAAGAAGTTCAGAGGGGTAAGAAATGAGAAATAAAGGGAAGGGAGGGTTAATGAAATGTTTCTAAATCCTGCTCCAGCTCTGGAGAGGGTGTTTGGTCTAAGGCTGGTAAATAAGCACCTGTCTCCAGAAGGTGGAGGTGGTCTTTGCCTTTCTAGACCTCAAAATCACCCAAAATAAGGAAAAACCCCTCTATTCCCTTTTTTATTCCATGGAATGGTACAAGATGAGAAGCAAAGGCCAGGCAGCCTGGCTTCAAGGAGCCAGCAAGGCCCAGCCTCTTCACCCAGGAATAAATGACCTCAAATATGCAGTTTGGGGAAAACTGATGTTGTTTGTGAGTTCTGACTCAAAACAACAAGCGCCTGTAGCACCCGGGGTGGAGGGAAATGTCCATTCTGGGGTTTGAACTCTCTTTAGTGCCTTCTCAAATTACCTTAACTAAGCTCCAAGGAAACTTCTAGGTAAGAAAGGGCAGGGGAATGATAGAAAAATAAGACAAGATGTTACAGTTCTCCTAAAATGAGATTTAGTGGGTTTCAGTCGGGCTTCTAGGGTGGCCCCGAGCCAGGCAGAGGCAGGGGGGATTTGCTCTCAGACCTGGGGAGCGATGGAAAACCCACAAACACCAGCAGAGAGGAGATGGCAGTGGCTGGATCCTGGCTCACCACAAGCATCCCTGCTAATTAGCAGCTACTAATCAGGAAAGCTGGGAAGGGGAGGAGGTACAGCCCCCACTGCCTCAACCCACACCAATCCCAGCAGCTCCAGAGGACCAAGCCCACGTCAAGGCAAAGTCGACTCTGACAAAATCCTTTTCTCTCCCGAGAAGAGGCGCAGAGGCAAAGCCCAGCAGCAGCTGGTGTGGTACAGTACCTGCAACTGGAGCAGCCCCAGGCGGTGCACAGAGGGAAAAATAGAAATAAATCAACAGACAATGACAATTAGCTCCTTTTTACAGCCCTGGAAGAAGAAGCAGCTTGCTAGCTCTGGATAAGATGAGGGGAGCACGCACAGCCCCTCTGGAGATGCAGGGGGATGTTTTGGGGGGCTGGAGGGGCTGTCCCCATGCAGTGACCCACCAGGTGTTCCAGGCTTAGGGAGCACAACTCCTTTTCACAGAGTGCTTGAAAGCAGACACAAACTATGCCCAGCATAATGCAGCAATCGCTGTAATTAATTAGTGGCAATCATTATAATTAATTACATAAAATCACCGATACAAAATCCTCAGCCTCAGAGCCTGCTGGGAGGAAGCCTCACCCAGAGCAAGGAGCAGGGAATGGCATCCCACCAGCCTCTCCCTGTTTGTTGGGGGCTCTGGATGTGTCACATCTCCCCCCCCCAGGACAGGGACAAGGATGATCCTCCACAAACACACACAGATCTGCACCTCCACAGAAGTGATGTGTGCTTCCATTCCACTCCTGCAGCCCGGGGGGGCACAGCATGGAGGGGAGTGTGAGCCTTGGGAATTTGTAAGGAGCCCTGTCCCTGGCGAGGGACAGGGTGAGAGCCAGAGGCTGGGGCTGCCTCCCAGCTCTGCCTGTGCCTACCCCTGCCTGCCTGGCCTGTCCCCAGCAGCCCAGGGACACTCACCTTCCAGATGCTGGCCTCCTTGCCATACACCACGGCCATGCTGCTCACTTTGTTGGCCTTGATGAGCTGCCTCTCGGTCTGGTTGAGCTCCTCTGACACGAAGCCCATGAAGGAGTTGTCAGGGGTGTGAGCTGTGGGCACCAAGGGAAGGAGACACGTGGTTGGAGAGATGTTTTTTGGTATGTCCCCAGGGTGGGGGATACAGCCTGAGATACAGCAAGGCTCCAGAGCATTGCTGGAGCGTGGAGGGAAATGGAGCTTGAATCCCTATCCAAGTAGCTCATGAAATCCAGGCTCCAGAACCCACTCGAGCAGCTCTTCCCACTGTGAGGTGTTTTTAGGGCTGCCAGAGGGGCTTTACCCAGCCAGGAAAAAGGAATGCTTGAGCCAGTGGGACACTGGGCTCCTTTCACACATGCACATCTCCTGTCTATGCCACTGGCAAATCCCAATCACTGAGCTGCTCTCACCTTCAAATCCCAGCTGAAATCAGTCAGGCTCTGCAACCAACACCACTCCAGCTGGAAGTTGCTGGCTGTGCCCTGACTGTGCTGGTCTCTCTCCCTGGATCCTTCTGTAGCCCAAGAGGTGGCCCAGCAGGAGCTCCTTGCAGGCAGGGGGGAGGCAGAAGCAGAGCCAGGGAGGACAACACTGCCCGACCATCACCTCATGGAAGACCTCAGAGCCCCAGAACCACCCTGGCAGGCCCCCACTGATGCCTTAAGTTTATAGCTTTTATATTTTTCAGATCCTGTACTGCATTAGTGTATAATTCTGAACTCCAATAGAGTGTNATGCCACTGGCAAATCCCAATCACTGAGCTGCTCTCACCTTCAAATCCCAGCTGAAATCAGTCAGGCTCTGCAACCAACACCACTCCAGCTGGAAGTTGCTGGCTGTGCCCTGACTGTGCTGGACCAGTCAGGACCAGACTGTGCTGGAAGGAGCCTGGTCTCTCTCCCTGGATCCTTCTGTAGCCCAAGAGGTGGCCCAGCAGGAGCTCCTTGCAGGCAGGGGGGAGGCAGAAGCAGAGCCAGGGAGGACAACACTGCCCGACCATCACCTCATGGAAGACCTCAGAGCCCCAGAACCACCCTGGCAGGCCCCCACTGATGCCTTAAGTTTTTAGCTTTTATATTTTTCAGATCCTGTACTGCATTAGTGTATAATTCTGAACTCCAATAGAGTGTTAATTACTGCCTTCCCATTTTGGTCAGACAAAATCCTTCCAGGCCTGAGATCCAAGGACACCCTACAGCCTCAGGCCCTGAAAAGTATAAACAAAAGTGAATTGGGGAAAAGCAAACTGGGGGAATATGACTTCATTACCTGAAGCTGTAATTGGACAATTAACCTCTGATATGTAAATGGACCAAACTTCCTTCTGTCTGAAAAACTCATACCCATCACCCATCTTCGGTGCAGCCTCTGGGAGGATTTTGCACTGCCCAGGGTATATCTGTTAAAGGCCTTTAATAAACACCTACTTTATTCTTTCAGCTCTGCCTAGCCCTCTGCTCTAGGCAGCCCTTCCAGGCCTCCCCACTTACGGAACATGGTCATGAACTGGCTGGGCTGCAGGTTCCAGTAGCCCCAGTTGGTGCGGTAGCCGCGCAGCGTGGCGTACTCCTCGTGGTTGTAGGCCGGCTCCGTCCCAAACGTGTCGATGACCCGGACACGGCACCTGTGGAGCAGACACTGCTGGGGACATCTGCTGTCCCCAAGAGCCTCGTCCCCCGTCTGCACCCCGAGCAGAGGGTGCAGCAGCTTCCCAAGGAGCCCTTCCCAACGCTGCTTCCCGCCTCTGCAGGACAATTTCCCCCTGCAGGACCCTCAGCTCCCTGACAGCTGTGAGAATGATGAACCTCCCAAATGCTTATTAATGCCTTTCCCAATATCCTGGGAATGCTGAGGCAGGCACTACCAGCACAAGGCTGAGGAGAGAAGAGGAACAACAAGCAAGGGAAGAGCAAAACAAGCTGAATGCAAGAGCAAATGCATTTATAATAAAAGCAATAATGCAGCTTGTCATTTTTCTCTCTAATAAAATTGTGTAGGATAGTGGAAGAGATGGGAAAAAATGTAATAAATAGCAGGTCTATCAGCACTAAATTAAATAGCAGATTTTCCTGGCTGATGATGTACCAGGGGATGATGACATTTGTCTTGATACTCAAGGAGCCAGGGACAGGGCTCCTTACAAATTCCCAAGGCTCACACTCCCCTCCATGCTGTTCCCATCCCTGGCTGCAGGAATGGAATGGAAGCACACATCAATACACTGCAGGCACATGCAGCGTTTGGTCTTTCCCCAGCTCTCTCTCTCTTTTATTGAGGTTTTATCCTTAATACATGAGGCTCAGAATGCCTCGTGCTGTGGCAGCAGGGGCCACAGCAAGGCACCAGCCAGGCAAAAATCAAAGGTAAAATCAAAGGGTCTGGCTCCTTGGATTGGTCATTAGCATAACTCTTTGCTTGCTAGTTAATGAAATGGAGAACAAGAGCAGGCAGTGGCTTTGCTCACCTGTATTTCTTAAAGGAGAGCCCCATGTGCTGCTTCATCTGCTGGAGGCCGTGGTAGTCGGTGTAAATCAGGTCGAAAGGCAGAGGACTGGTCAAGGGGCAGTTCCCCCGTCCTGGAGGCACCCCTAAGTGACTGGGGAGAAGCAGGAGGGATCAGCCCTGCAGCACAAACACTCCTTTCCCTGCTGGGCATTGAGCAGGAGCCACCAAACTGCTCCTCTTCGATGCAGGGGGAGGCAGATGGTTCTCCTCGCCCCAGTTTTTATTTCCCAGGCCAAAGATCTGGAGAGTCCCAGTCCCTCCCCATCTTTGCACCTGCTCCAGCTGAGTTCCTGCTCCTCCCACGTGGGGTGTGAGGCACAGCATTCCCAGCCAGGGCTCACCAACATCCCAGGCACCACACACCCTCCCTTGGACCTCTCTTGTTGAAGACACCAGATTTCGTTTACTTTCGCTGCAGTCACACCAGTGACAGACTTGTAAAGCCACATCTTTCCTTTCCTCTCCTCTCTGCCTGCAAGGCTCCCAGCTGAGCCTAAAGCTCTCTGTTCCCAGCTCCACATCCCTCCCAGCACACCCTGGAATATTTCTCTTATCCCAGTCCTTACCCACCCCATCCCAGAGCACTCTCAGCTTCTCCTTGACTCTCCTGGTAATGCCTGTCCTTGGATGTTGGGCACATTTCATTCATATTTCTCACTTTTGGTCCCATTGATGAAATAATTCCATAAAACAAAGGCAGCTGGGCCCTGGGTCTCACTCAGGGGGTTTCCAGCCAGTTCCTTACAAACAGCCACACTCAGCCCCTCTTCCCTCCTCCAGTGGATAAAATGCATTATGAAAATCCAGATAAAGTCGACTGAGTGCAATCTCTTTATCAAGACCATCAGTTAGCTCACTGCCAGGGTGAGATGTGATTAATCCAGCAAGATACAGGGCTGCTAAACCTGTGGTGTGTCTCCTTCCATTTCCAATTACCTCTGTGAACTGATGAATCCCTCTCTCCAAAGCTGTTCCACCAAGTGTACCACTGATGTCAGCCTGACAGCCCATCTGCTTGTCTGGACCATGTTTCCTCCTTCTCAGGGAAAAAAAAAACCCCGTGACACCTTCCAGCTTCAGCAGGTTTCTCAAAAATCCATGTTGCTTGTACTTGTGATTTCCCAGTGCCAGTTTGCTCAGAGGCTGATTCACTCCGCAGTTTCAATGCTCTTGTATTTTGTTTTTCCTCCTAAACATGATAATTCCTCATCCTCATAATTCCACTCACACCCAAAAAGCAACAGCATCCTCATGGAAAACCAAACTGCTGAGCTGATTTGGTCCACCCAGGCTGTCTACTCCCACCACGCAGTTGTCCCGTTTTGTTCTCAGTCCTTCCAACAAGGCTGAGGAATTCCTGTTTTGTTTCACAAGGCTGAGCTCAGACACTGTGAAATCTCACCCTTAGCTCCTGCCTGCCAGGATGTCTGTCTTTGTTTTCTTCTGGGCTCTTCACTTACTCTGAACACCAGTTTGGAGATGGGAATTTATCCCAGCCACACCTGTAGGTATTTTCTCTTCTTTAAGGAATAAAAGTTCTGGTCAGGTTTTACACTCCTAGGCTTTCAGTCTTTCCTTCTCTGTGACCTCTCTTACTTAATTTCTCTGCATTTTCCCTTCTAAACCTGAGAATTTCCTCTCCAGCCCTACCTGGGGTTCATTTGTTCCTCAGCTGAAGCTCAAATGGACCCATGGCCCCAGGGTCCATCCTCTGAAGAGCACTTCCATGGGGTCCTCCCCCCTTGCTGAGCCCTTCAGCATTTCACCTATCAATCCCAAGGCTGTTTCCAGAGGAAATCGATGGCTTTCCCCTCCAGGGAAAGCCGAGGGACACAATTGTCGCAAGTATTTGCTCTCCAGTCCATCACTAACATCAGAAGGGGCCACACAGAGCCAGAAATTTGCTTGCTGTAAGAAATATGATAAAGGACTTTTGGTTGGCTCCTGGCTGCACCTCCCTATTCTTCTGAAGCTGATCTGGTGGAGGATGCCCCTGCTCATTGCAGGGATTTGGACCAGGACACCTTTTAAAGGTCTCTCTGAATTTAGACTTTTCTATCATTCTGATGTGGTTCCAAGTCCTTGAGCACTGAGCACCAAGATCCTTCTTCCAGCCCCATCCCAACCTGACACCGGTGAAGGGTCACCCCAAACTCCTGACTGTGACAGGGACTCCAGAAAATGTGAAAATGTGGAACAACCTCGATGGCCAAAGCCAGGAAAAACAGAGAATTTCAATGTAAGACTGAGAGCTGATTTTGCAGCTGCTTCATTGCTCTTGTCACAAGGAATCTCAGCATCAGCTCAGGGCAGCCTGGCTGGGGACGCCGCAGGGGGAACAGGTTGCAGTTTTGTCACTTTTATGCACAATTTTACACGACAGGGCTGATTGGGAAGATGGCAGGAATAGAAAGGCTCTCACTTCCCACAGCCACCTCGGTACAATAAATAGGGCACCAAGGAGACTCAACCTCCCGGGAAAGCTGAAGGGGAATTTTTAAGCCGGGATTCTGTAGAGATGGAATTCTACAGAACACATTTTCTCACACAGTGCTGCTTTTTCCCTCAGTCATCAGACAAACAGTGATTTACACCAACCTGCACTGTGGTGGAACCAATCCATAAACCTTGTATTTAACTAAAAATCCCCAAACCATTACACTGTGCTTGCAGCACACACCATCCTCTAGCTGGTGTGTGTCACAGAAGCCACTGCACTACAAAATAATCTGTAATTTAAGGAAGCCCTAACCAAGCTTGACGAGGGGCTGCAGGAGGCAGCAATTAGTGTAACTCATACTGAAGCCTCCAAAAAAGTTCCCACCAGTTGGAGACAGCAGGTCTGACTCTCCCAGCTCCCATCCGCACTGCAATCTGCCACACATCCCCTCTCCAGGTGCTCAGGACTTGCCACATCCATTTATACTCCCTGTGCCATGGCTGCATGGCTGGAATAGCTCTGAGAGCAGGAGCAGTGGCTTTGAGCAGAACATCTCTTCTTTTACCTCCCTTATCCTCCCTAAACACTTTATAACCACTGATTTTAATATTCCACTCATGCAAATCCAGCCTGCACCTCTGAGATGGGGGTGGGGGGAGAATTTTTTTTTATTATTATTCTTCCTTATTTAAACATTCTTTATTCAGGCTTTCATCATTTGCCAGTTAAGTCAACTAATTTTCTACTAAACCCAATTTCACTCATGGTTGGAGTGCAATTTCCCTGATTTTTCCTCGTGCCATGTACTATTAATGGCGCTTGAAATTACGCAAATAAAATTGATGAGCGCAAGCGCCACCGGCACAGCCCAGGGGTCTGCTGTGGAAACCACCCCAGCCCCTGGGGAAACCTCCCCTCCCAGAGCAGCCAGGGATGGTGCCTGCACCTCTGGCTGGTGATCCAGGGGCTCGTCCCATCCCAAATCCAGGCTCAGAGCTCGGCTGAGCCCCCGCTCCTCTCTGGGAGGGAGCAGCCGGAGCGGCTCCGATCCAAGTGGATGCCGAGCTCGCCTCTCCGCCAGCTGCCTCCACCAGCTGTGCCTACTCCAGAATAAATCTCCAGCAGCTTCTTGTCCTGCTATTTTCCTCTCTTTAGGTACTTTAATCAGCCAGGGGACCGTCCCCTCCCCGGGCGCGGTGCAGGCGCTCTGGAGTCAGATGGCTGCGGGGTTATCTTTACATCCCATCGACCTATTTTCAAATTAACCCAACGTTTCTTTCTGCCTTATCACCCCTGGTGCTGGAGAAATCCGGCACTAAATGGATCTTGTGGGCATCTCCTGGCAGCCTGGGACAATATTCTGTATTATATTTAACTGTATCTTCTCTGCCCACATCTGCTGGCATCAGCAAGGCTGAGAACAGAGCAGGGATCCTGTCCTCGCTGCTCCCTCACCTTCTCCATGGCTGCAAGAAACAGCAGGCACTGGGATGTTATCCAGGGATGAAAGGTGCCAGAGCCAGGCCTGAGCAGTCCCAGGGGTCTGTGACAGCCCCATCACAACCAACAAGTGCAAATCCAAGCCCACGAGATGAACATCCTACTGCCTGCCCTCTGCCCCCAGCTCTCCCCCCTGCTGGAATGAGCACTCACTGGAAATGAGAATTTCCAAGCAATTTCAGCACCTGCAATGATTTCACTTTTGCAAGATGCCTCTGGACCGTTTCTCTGGTCTACCATTGATCTTGTATGACACAGCCCTACTCATCCAGGGGAGAAGTTCAGTAATCCATTTATTTATTTCCAAGACCTGGAGATGCACAGGAGGGTGCCAGAACAAACACTTCTTTCTGGTCACATATTCAGCAAATATGAAGGAACTTCCCCAGAAAGGAGAAATCAATACTTGGATTCCTGCAGAGAGCAGCAGAAACTGAGCACTCACGTGCTGGTGGTGCCTGGGCAGCTCCTGGGACAGATGGGTTGTTCTCTTGCTGTCCCAGCTGCTCCAGCAGCTCCAAAAAAAGGAAGAAATTCTCCCCTGTGAGGGTGGTGAGGCCCTGGCAGAGGCTGCCCAGAGAAGCTGTGGCTGCCCCAGCCATGGAAGTGTCCAAGGCCAGGTTGGACTCAGTACCAGGAGCCCCTCATGCTCCATTAAAGGCTGAAGGTTCCTCCCCACCAGTGCAGAGCTGTTCAATCCACAACCTATCCCTCCAGCTCCATCAGGATCACAGGAACCAGCCACTTCTGGCTGTTTCCACAAGCAGTTCCTTTCTCTCCCACACAACAGCAGGACTGGTTCTGCCAGCTGGCAAGGGGAGTGAAGCCAGAGCCTGGGCATGGCTCAGGTTTTCATGTGAACAGATGCAAGACAGAAAGATGGCTTTTATCTGCCAGGAGACAATTAGAAATGTGCTTTCTGGACATGGTGTTTCCATCTGAACAGCCCTTCTTGCAGCCTGAGCACACCTCGGTGAAAGTGGAAAGCTCAGGAAAATTGCAGCTCTCGCTGAGTTCCTGGCACTGAGAGGAGAGTGGGGGCAGTGGGAGCTGAGCCTGGCCCACCACAGCTCCAAGGCCCCAGCCCCAGCACTGGGCAGGTGGCTCAGCACCCAAACCACAGCTGGCCACAGCAGGGAAAGGGCTGCCAGCACCGCACACACGCACGTGCTTCAAATCCAGCGCTTTGCCAGGACTAGAATTAAGAGTCCAGAACCTGACACAGGAGCAATTAAGCTCCAGGAACACTTTGTAAAGCCCTGACCCCAAGAGGCATCAAATCCCATTTTCTTCGACTTTCTGTCCTGCTTTATGAGCTGTTAATTTCGAGGAGACCATTGAGAAAGGCACCTTTCAGTGCTTTTCTGAACTCCCCAGCAGCTCACAGCTCTGCAGCCCCTTCTCCCCCAGCCTCTCCCCTAGCCCCAGAAAAGCAGCTGGACGTGCCAAGATGACCACTCCCATGGCTGAAGGATGGGGGTAGGAGCTGGAGCTTCCAGGAGTTCTCCTTGTGCTGCTTCTCCCCTGGAAAAAGGCTGAGAGGATCCTTCCTGCCTGACCCTAGAGCTCCAGAGGAAAAGCCTCAGCTTATTAAAGCTTTTTTTGTGGGCACAGCCATTGCTCCAAAGTGCTGCTTGTAATTTTCCAGCATCTCCTCATGAGCTGCCTCATTAACAACCCAGCTCAGAGCTTTCAGGCACTTCCCACTCCTCCCCTAGCAAGCAACAACACCAACACTGGCCTGGATTCCCACCTCCCTGAAAGCACTTCTGGGCTACCAGCACAGCACCAGGGGTCTTCAGCAAGAATCAAGTGTTGGTGCTCAGATTTGGGGTGTTTCTCGCCTCCCTGCTTCAAGACAAGGCTCGAAATGCTGCTGGCTGCCCACCCAGCTCAAATCTCAGAGAGAAAATAGCTCCTGGCTCCCTGCTCCAGCTTGGCAGTTCGTTTTCCTCCTGGGAAGATGCACATAGAAGCATGGAATGGTTTGGGTTGGGAGGGAACAGATCACCCCATGTTTCACCCCTTGCCTTTCCAGAGGCACCACAAGCAGCTCACAAATCTCACAAATGCACTGGGAGTTCAAAGGAGAACAAACACCTGCACTTAGCTCAACTACAGGAGAAAAAATAGCCCCTGGTAGGACTCAGCAGTGGAATTCACAGAACTTTAAAGTCTGCAGTGGGTAAAAGATAACCCAAATAAACTGGCCCTGGAAAACCAGCGCTGAGCTCCATGGCTGTGATCTCAGATTTCACAGGGACATTTGGACAGTGCTGAGCTGAGCTGGGGATGAAACCTGCAGATTCCCTGAGCTCCTTATCTTTGTTCCAGGTTAGCATCAGTCCCTAAACCAGAGGAAGAACCATTTGATAGCAGGGAGAGGTGCCCAGCACACATGGCCACACTCCCAACATGTTTTCACCCCTAGCCCTCTATCTCTAGCTTTTTTGACCACAGCCTTACTTCTCCTGCTTCATTTTCCTGATCCTCAGCATTCCTGACCCAATCCAGACCCAATCCAGGCACTGCTGCATTGCAATCAATACAGATGCTAATCATGAACAGCTCTCAGATAACCACTGGCTGAAGTGTATGCAGGCAAGTCTTCCAGTGATCCCTTGCCAATGATCAATACATGCAGAAAAATCAGCTCAGAAATTTGAAGAGACAAAAAAAAAAAAAAAAAAAAAAAAAAAAACAAACCAGGAGAGAGGTTAATCTGCACTGAATAATTTATGGGCTCCAGTGAAGGCTCTGCTGGGCAGGAGCAGCTACAGCTCCCATGAAAAGAGCAAGGGGTTGCCAAATAAAAACACACAAGGATGGATTCAACGTTTCACACTGCTGGAGCAAAATATCCCCAAACCCACCCCAACACTGCTGCCTGCCCTACTGCAAAGTTAGCAAGAGACACCCAGGATGGGAGAGGACAAATTCAGGTCCAGTCTACAGAGGGACAAAGCTTTGCTGCTTAGGAGGGTGCAGGGGGCAGGAGGGATAAGGAAGCAGAGTGGCTGGGTGCCACTTCCCCAGTGGCAGGGATTTAGCTCTGCTCCATCCCTACAGCCTAGCTCCAGTGCTTTGTGCATCCCTGGCTCTCTGCAACCCCTGCCCACAGCTGTAGCTGCAAGTAAAACCCCCTCCAGGCTTTAAGGAAGAGCCCAAGATTAACTCTTAGCAAACCTCAGGACAAACTACACATTCTGCTAAGCCTCCCACTCGCTCCTGGTCAGGCAAAAGCTTTTCCCAGCACTCCTTAGAGGCAGCAGCCCAGCAGCAGGGACATAGAAGCATGGACTGCAGGCACGAACCAGGATTGCTGACACCACCCTGTCCTCCCCTGGAGCACAACCTCTGTCCCCCTCCTGACACCCACATTAACCCATCTCTTGATGGGCTGCACAAAGGTGCCAGTGGTGACCCTCTAAGCGCTGGCCTTGGTCTCCAAAGGGACAGAGGGGATGTGGTTACACCCCCAGGTCCTGCCTCCACTCAGCCCAGCCCATCAATATGAAAGTGAGCACTTGATGTGGGTGTCCAGCATTTAAAACACCAGCAAAGCCAGGCACAGGACACGTGCTCGGGGAGGTGGGGACAGTTTCGGGGACACAGAGAAGGGCAAGACGTGCAGCCCCAGCCCGGCTCGCTCCTCCTCGTCTCGGCTAGGAAGGGGAAGAGACGGAGCTGCCGGTCACAGGCATCCCAAGGGACACATCAAATCCACGTCAGAAGAAGAGCTCTCATCACTGCCAAGCGACGTGGAAGCTCCCAGGCTTCTGGCAAAGGCAAAATAAATACTCCAGGCAGCAGGGCAGCTCTCAGCAGTCAGAGGGAAACGGGTGCTACAAAACCACCCCATGAGACGGCGGCTCCTTCCCCTCCCTACACAACCACCACGAGGTTCATCATTTAAAAACACAAACAAGAACCACACAACAACAACAACACAACCCTCCCAGNACAACAACACACCCCCCCCAGCCATTAACTCCTTTCATCCTTGAGTACACGGGTATTATTTAGCACGTCATTCCCGCCTCTTTGAGGAGATGCTGCCTCTTGCATTAGGACCGGGATTTTCTTTTTTTTTTTTAGTTAATTAGTTAGGAGCTAATTCCATTCATTAATTCTGAATGCTGCAGGGGCCGAGTTGGGGGGGGTTGTTATTTTTCTCCAGGACTGTTGGTTTTTTTCACTCCCTTTTCAGCATGGCTCATTATGTGGCCGATGCTGGCTTAGCATCTCCCAAAGCCTGCCCCGTCCCCGAGGCAGCTTCAGGCTCTTCTTGATTTATAACCCATCTAATCTGCAATTTCCCTGGTACTTGCCCTCCACTCGGGAGGTCTCAGAGGAGGGGAGCAAACCTTACGAGGTGACAGAAGGCAGCAGTGTCAGCCCAGTAATAACAGAACGGCATCAGCAGAGAGGAACAGGGCCCACTGTGGAGCTTCTCCCTCTTTCCATCTAATATTGGTCCCTCTTGGAGACTCTGACCCTGTGTTGCTCCATGTCCCACGGCAGAAAGAGGCAATCCCTCTGTGGGAAATGCCTCCAGCGGCAGCAAATCCCCCCACAGGTCTCCAAGTTACCCCCAGCACCTCCTGAGGAGGGACAACTTAGGGGCCACCACCCCCTGCAAGGGATGCAACTTCCACCTGGCAGGCACACCATCTGCTCACCTTGTGGATTGCTAGGGAAGGAAAGGCAGGAGAGGCAGGAGAGGAAGGAGAGGCAGGAGAGGCAGGACAGTCACTGCTCAAACAACACCAGCAAAGCCCTGGGGGCTGAGTGCAGCCATGCATGGTGGAAAGAGCCAGCGACCTGCAGGACACCTGCATCCTGCAGCCACATGGCCACCAGCCCAGCAGGGAGCATCCCTGGGGAGTGGGGTGGGAAAGGGAGCTTTCTCATGGCCAGCTGCAGGCAGGTGTCAGGGGACACAGGTGATGCTGTGTGCTGGCAGCAGGGAACCAGTCTCCTCAGATCCAGCAGTGAAGCCACAGGGCAGAGCCCTGCTCCAGATGTGTGCACATCAGCTCCATGCAAAGCATCACTTTACAGCAGTCCTTCCCACTTGGCTGGGTGTACAGGGCTGGGACCTCTCCCAGCCACGGGGCTGGTGGTGCAGTACAGCACCAGCACTATCTGACATGCAGGTGGGCAAAGAGCCTCCCCCAGCCTTTTCAGAGCTGGTGCTTCCACCCAAGACCTCCATGCAACTCAGCACCCACCTCTGCAGCTCCTTCAGGGAGACTGTGACCCTCAGGCTGTGTCCCAGCATGAAGAGGGCAGCCAGGATGTCAGCCCACTGCACCATCTCACCCAGAGGGCCTCCCTTCAGCACCCGTGGGCTGAACACATCCCCCGACTCCTCGGTCAGGAAGCCAATATGGATCAGGATCTGCAGGGACAAGGACAGGGGTCAGCACTGGGGAAAGGGACAATTTGAGTTTTCCAGCCCAGAATGGCTTAAGGTCCCTGATTCCCTGCAGCTCCTTTGCAGGCTGCAATTACTCAGGGAGATCAGTCAGGTGTGCAGACAAATGATCTATGTCCAATTAGACAATGGTCAGAGCCTGGCAGCTCCCTCTGAGTGCCACTCTGTGTCCCAGGCCTGGCTCGTGTTCTCTCTGTACATCACAGTCTGGAGCTGGAGCTGGATTTCCCAGCACACAGGGGCCAAAGGAAGCAACAAAAACACCAAAAGGAGGGCCAGAAACCTCAGCTTATCCTCAGAGCAGACCTGTCAGACTCCGATGGCAGCTGGACACCATCTCCACCCACCAGGACCCGTTTCCAAACTCCACCCTGCTGCTCAGCAACACCAGTCCTGCCACATCCCAAATGCCTTTGGAGTCATGTCCACGGACGACAGACCAACCCTACATAAATGAATTTTCCCCCCAGCTGTCCCCCATCCCAGCTGTCCCCATGTGTTCCCCCAGATCCCCCCGTACGTGTTTCTGGTCCCGCTGCCGTCCCGCCAGCTTCTGCTCGAGGCGCCGCGCCGCCCGCAGCCACTGCTGGGCCAGGTGCCGGATCCTCTTCTTCATGAAGCTCAGGGACTCCTTGCCCGTGCCAATGAGCTCCAGCAGGCGAGCCAGGTCCCTCCGGAAAGCTGCCTAGGGAAGGAGCATGCTCTGCACGGTGAGTGTAGGGAAAGCGGCCGCCAGAGGAGCCCCCGGGCTGCCCCGCGGCCTGGGGGAGGTTTGTCCAGCTCAGCAGAGGTGATCTGAGACCTTCCTGCTCCCCTGGAGCCATCACAGCTCCTCCACTTCATGCCCCAAATCCCAGAGGGATCCCACTGCACCCAGGGCTTCTCATGAGAGCCCAGGTTCCTCAGCAGAGGAAAGGCACCGGTGTGTTGGAGTGGGTGCAGAGATCACAAAAATGACTGGAGGGATGAAGCATCTCTGCTGTGGAGACAGACTGAGGGAGCTGGAGGTATTCAGCCTGGACAAGAGAAGGCTCCAGAGAGATCTTGCAACTTCTTGCAATTGAACTTCTTTCAATACTTATAGGGGCTTATAAAAAGACAGGGACAGACTTCTTTGCAGGGCCTGTTGTAACAGGACAAGGAGTGATGGCTTTAAACTAATATATAAAGAGGAAACTTTTCATGGTGAGGTTGATAAAACACTGGCACAGGTTGCAAAGAGAGGTGGTGGATGCTCCATGCCTTGAAACATTCAAGGCCAGGTCGGGCAGTAGAACAACCTGTTCTACTGCAAGGTGTCCCTGCCCTTAAAGATCCCCTCCAACCCCGACCATCCTGTGATTCTGTGAAAACCCACGAGAGGTATCGTGGCCCTGCTGACACTGAATGTTTATTTCCAGCAGTCTCCACGCCAGTGCCTCCCCCCAAAACCCCCCAGGCCCAGCAGAAGCCAGGCTGGGCCCACCTCACCTGCGGCCGTGGCGGCGGCGGCGGCGAGGGCACGGCCACCGTCCGGTTTCGCCAGGGCAGGGGGGGACAGAACCACTCGACCTCGCTGAGGTAGATGAGGAAGGAGCACTCGGTGCCATCCACGCCAAAAAACGCGTAGCAGGGGTCAGAGGTCCAGCGGGCCCTCATCCACTGCAAGGGCAAAGAAACACGTGGGGCTCACGGAGGAGATGTGCCAGCCCTGCCCCTGCTGTGGAAAATCTCTGTTCTCCATCTCCTTTCTCTGGCTGGGAGATAAAAATGAAGGGCAGAGGGTGGAGAAAGGGCTGCAAGCTCAGCCCCAGTGCCGTGAGGCTGGTGCTCACCCGCTCAGTGCCTCCAGGGAACGTGGGGCAGAGGAAGAGCCAGGAAGGTTTGCTGGGGGCTCACTGGGTTTCTAGCACTGGTTCCAGCCTTCCCTAGGGGCACAGCCATTAATCCCCAGGAAATGGTGCACCACAGGGACTTCTTCTGGCTGGCTTTGCTAGGGAGCTGCTGATCTCATCGCCCCTGGAGCAGCAGGGCAGGGAGACAGATCTGCCAGCAGTCCCCAGGGAGAATTTCACACAGAGGAGAATAACCAGGGACCAGAGCAGTGATTTTTCATCTCCCAGAACGGCTCTTGCCAGCCTCTTCCTAATTCAACTACAAAAACAAATCTGCTCAGGGACAGGTTGTTGTGCCCAATCTGTAAAGGACAGCAATCACCAGGAGGGGAGATGGGATTACAGCCTTCCACAATTGCATTACATCCCGAATTTACTGAAATCATGGAAGGAAAGAATGGCTAACACCCGTGGAAGTGAAAACTCCATCCCGCCATATAGTTTTCTTACACCCTTCAACATCTTTCCAGGGAGACTTGGCTCTGCAGAAGCCTGGGCTTGAAGCAGGTTGGGAAGAGGAGGGAAAAGCGCCATGCTTTTAATCAGTTGATGTAAATATGCTCTCTGACAAAGCCATCATGCTCTGGGCCAAGTGCCAGGCTGCAGTCTGGGGTGAAGAGCAGGCTGGGTCAGGCAGGACATCTGATTTGAGATGGAGGTCCTGGCCACCTGCAGGATATGCTGCTCTGGGCAGTGCTGGGCTTATTCCTCAGGCACCAGGGAATGCCCCAGACATTCAGAGGTGCTGTGAGAGAGCTTCCTCCTCACTGTGCCCCTGGCATTTGACACACAAACTGCAGGCAGGGAGGGCTGCAGGCAGAGGTGCTGTCACAGCTAATTCTGCTGCAGTCCGTGGCTTCAGTGCTTTGTACCACTCCAGCTAAAGGTGTATTTGGGGAGGGTATTATTGAGGGAAAACAATCCCATTTCTGTAGCAAAAGTTGCCAGAAAAGGTTGGACACCTCCCTTGTGTTTTCTCTTCAAAGCACAGCCCTCCTTTGCTTTCCACACCTTTGGCCCTGCTCCTCCTCCTTCAATGGGCTGCACCTTTCCAATATTAACAAATATTTTATTCTGGAAAACATCCCATTCTTCACTGCCCTTCCCAGTTTAACTCCCAGGGTCACTGCTCTGGGCCCTTCTCCTCCCAGCAGCTTCCATCCCAGCTGGAGACCCTCTCCAGACAGGGAACCCCAACTCACCTCCACCTTCCCAGCGCAGTCGGGGAACTTGGGGTCCCTGGGCACCTCACACTGATCCCTCCTGCCTTCCATCACTGCAGAGAGACAATTTGGGCATGAGGAGAGCTGGGGCATGACAGAGGAGCAGCTAGAAATGCTCTGAGGAGATGGGATGGGTCAAGATGTGTTGGGATGGGATGGGATGGGACTGGCAGCCCCCAAACATGTTCCTTGGTGACACAGCTGGACTGGCAGAGAGCCCCATCCCCCTGGATGGAGCAGGACATCAAGATGTGAAGCATCTTCAGCATCCTTCCCAAATCAGGGAAGAAACAGAGGAAACCACCCTGCTTCAGCACTGGGAAGGTTCTCTTTCCCTAAATCTCAGCAGGTCCATTTCCAGCACTTCCCTGTGCCCTCTGCCTGGTCCAGACCCCAAGTTCCACCTGTCCCCACCCCTGTAAGCAGGCTGCAGGATCTAGGGAAGTACTTGACCCTTTATGCTCTAAACTTGTAATAAAAGCTGTCCTCCTGATCTGCTGGAAGAAGACTCAGCCCCCAGGGTGAGTTCCAGAATAAGCCATGAAGTGGCTAAAAAGGCCTCAGGACCTTTTCTCCCTGCATGGCTGGGTCAATAAAAGCCACCACCCCTCCTCTGAGCCCTCCTTTGCCCATAACTGAAAAGCATGGTGTGCAAGAGGCAGTGGAAGGATATTCTGCCAAACTCCAAGAACCACGCAGGCATGTGGGGAAACATCTGCAGAGCCCAGCTGTGCCTGCCACTGCCCTCCCAGCAGTGCTCCAGTGGGATGGGAATGTCTCTCCTGGTGCTGAATCCCAGCCCCTGTGAATCTGGATCCAAACCACCAAATTTTTCTATCCAGGTGCTTGTGCTGGCACTGCTCCTCACCTTTTATTTTGCATTTAATTCCCTGGCATTTATTCCTTTATTATTATTATTTATTTATTCTGACAGCCATTCAGATTTGTCACCACTCGTCCCCCTGGCAGGCACAAGTTTCCCAAGGAAGGCAGCCTCAAGATCAGCCTCCATTTCCGGGAATTTCACTAAATTTGTCATGGTTGGATGTTCCCATGGGCACAGCACAAGACACAGGGGTTTGGAGCACTCACCTTTCCCATTCAGGAGGCTGTTCCGGAGAATCTGATCCACCTTTATTGCAATGTCTGACACGTTCTGAGCTATGGCCTGGATCCTCTCCATCAACCCAGCTGCTGGTTGAAACCTGGGAAAGAAACCAAATTAACCCTGAGAACTTGATGTTTCCCAGTGGTGACACTCACAGGTGCTCAGAGCGAAATCCGTGCCCTTGGAAGCTGCCAGCAGGTTGAACTTCACTCCATGGGAATGCTTGGTGCAGCATTTAACAGGCAGAGAAGTCACTGCCTTCCAGGAGGTTTGATTGAAAACCTATTTAAATCAGTATTTTATACATATTCTGCCATCTTTTGCAGTGTGCTGTTAAACACGGATCCACCTGTGCATTTTATGTGGGGAAAATATTAAACAGACTGGAAAAAAAATGTTTTTTCTTATTTCAGATGTGCTGTGTTTGAAAAATCTTCTGCTGTGATTATTGGCCTTGCAGTAGGAAGCTGTGCTGGGGAAAAAAAAAAAAAGGAGAAAAATAATCAAAATACAGAGAAAAGAAGGTAAAACTGAGGAGGGCTGAGGAAGTTTCTGGGCTTGAAAAAGAGTGATTAAAAACACACAGGATATGTGGATGTCCTGAGCCGCCCATCCGCCAAAGGTGGGGATCAGTTTCTCCTCCCAAGGAACAAGTGATAGGACAAGACAAAACAGCCTCAAGTTGCACCTAGGGAGGTTTAGATTGGATATCAGGAAAAATTTCTTCCCTGAAAGTGAGGCCAGGCATTGGAACAGCCTGCCCAGGGAAGCAGTGGAATCCTCATCCCTGCAGGTGTCCCAAAAATACCCAGATGTGGTTCTCAGGGACAGGTTTAGTGATGGGCTTGGCAGTGCTGGGTTAATGGCTGGACTTGGTGATATCAGAGGTGTTTTCCAGCCTCAGTGATTCTGAGATTCAGGTGAGAGGATTTCCAGGACCCCAGCAAGCAGCAGCAGCCAGGGCTGTGCAGGGACAGGGATTGCAGCCCCAGCAAAGCCCACAGGCACCTACCACCAAGGCTTGAGGTCAGATCCCACCAGCTTGGACAGCTGCACGTGCTTCCACGGAATCAAACCTGGAATCAACACTGTCCTGGGTGAACAGCCCCACTGAACTCATCTAAGGAGCACGTTGTGTAAGCAGGAAAAGAGCTCTGTAAAGAGGCTGGGGGTCAATTCCAGCCTGGTGTGAGCTGGGGAGGGGCAAGCAGAGCTCCATCCATCAGCAGTAGAGCCTGCCAGGCTTGACAAAGTCAAGCTCTTCCCCCTCCAACACCTCTCCTGCCACTTCCACCACATCTCGACGAGTTATCCCAGGAAATCATTTCCCTTTCTGCAGCTTTTGGGTTGTAAGTTTTCCCTCCCGCCGCCGCCGAGGTCGTTACAATACAAGGGAACGTCACATGCAGTGAGCAAAACCAAAAGGGCTACCTTGAATACTCGTGGCATAAAAAATATGTGCTGATGTCAGGCCCTTCGTGGCGAAGTTTTATGTTTGTTCTCCAGCAGATCAGTGAACCCGAAGGCTGGGATTTAAAGTACCTCTGTCCTCAAGGCTAAAAAAATCCTGGTTTTATGAACCGACACTGCTTCGGCTGTTGATTTAAAGTCCATTTGCCAGCAGCGAGCAGCCCACATTTTTCCTTCTGGCATGGTTTACGACCATCAATATTCAGGCTGCATATCTCCACAGGGAGCCACTGATCTTGGGCTTTTAAGAAATAATAATTAAATGCAGAGGACACCATTGCCCCCGAGTCACTTGCAACCTTTACAGAGAATAAAGCCCAGGTATCCTGCTGTAACCGCTGCAGCAGGGAGGCTGCTCGTGAGGCCCTGGGAAAATATGGGCACAAAAACAACCTGAGATAAGCTCTGCTTGTCAGCGTGGCTCTGGGGAGATAAAATTGTCCTGGTCTGAAAGCTCGCAAACCCCCATTTCTGCAACCCTTTCTCCACCAGCAAGCAGCCTCAGACCCCACAGGTGATGCAGAGGCACTCAGTAAACAACTGGGATGGGCACTTTTGGAGGAAACATCCATCACATGGATGCAGTGAATTTAGAGCCAGTGAGCCCAGACTCCTGTTTTCAGCAGGAAAAGGATGTGGGCTTGGTGGAGATGCTCCCCAGGTTTCTCCATCACTCATGGCAAGGAGAGAGGATGACCACAGCCACGGCAGCACTGCTCTCACCCTTCAGAGCACTTAGATTAGCTCACAGTCCAGCCTCTGACTCTTCCCAGAAGCTATCCCAATCCTCACGTGCTCCCAAACACACAAGGAACCAGGTGAGCCTCAAAAACCAACAGCAGCCTCATTCCCCTCTCCTCACCGATGACCTCCAGAGCTCAGCTCAGCCAGGGCTGAGCACTGGGCAGCCACAAAAATGCTCAAACGAGAATCAGGAGTGTTATCCTAAATAAATGGCTTTCTTCCATCTCAGGATCTTCCATCTTCCTGCCAGGCAGCCACAGTGCTGGGTGATGGAGCTGGCCCAGGCCCTGTGCTAGCTTGCCCAGCTCTTGTGAAGCTACAGCTGCTCCCCAAACACAAAGATTTCACCTCAAAGCCCTCAGAAGCAGAATGTTTTTCTGAGCATCACACTCCAGTCCTGCAAACAAGACAAGCATCGCATGAGCATCACAAGGCTTTCCCCAAAACTCAGAGGACTACTGGAAAGTGACACTAAAAACGTCCACCCTGACCTTTGGAACATAAGAAAGGAGAGGGAGAAAAGCAGAAAAGTCCCTTTGAAACACAGAACCAGGCTCAGATCTCCCATGCTCCTCACCCTTGCATGCCAAAGGAGCTCTCTCCAAACCCTCCTGACTCTGAGTGAGGGGTTTCACACCTGGGGAGAAGAGCCACGCTCCCAGCTGAGAGCACTGACAGGTCCCAGTGTTTGTATCTGCTGGGTAACAAGGCCATCACAGGAGCAGCAAATTTCCTGTAAGGCATTAAGGAGGTGACAAGCAGGTTAAGCAGAAGTTACATCAACTATCAGCACAGCGATTTGTCACCCAGGCAGGGGACAAGAAAATAAGGTATTTAAAAGTATATCTCCAACATGAAAAGGTTCTATGTGCCTTGTAGGAGTTTGATGCCTTGTTGTTAGTAACTGGAGACACCAGGAAGGACAAGGTAAGTGGTTTATTCTGCTCAACCATAGCTCAGCAGAGCAGGAATATCCCACCACCAGGTCCTTGTATCCAAGCCAGGATGCCAGCACAGCAGGAAAAAAAAAAAAAAACTAAACATCTCCTTTCTTCCAGCACCACCACTGCCCAAAGAGCAGCTTTTTGCCTTTTCCCTTCTTGCTTTTTAAATTTTTCCATAGCGACACACTAAATGCCACCAAAATGTGCTGGCACTGTGCCAGCTATTGAAACTACACTAAATTACCACGGCTTTTCTAGAACAATTTTTTCCCTGGGACCTTAAAACCGTTTACTACAGCAAATACAGTATTTTACTCCTAACTATCAATATAGATTTCGTCTTTATTATTTTCAGATTTATATTTCCCCCTGTTGATTAAGATTCAGATCACACTGGGCCTTATAATACTCTGTATACAGTATTCATCTCCTTTTAGAAACTGCTATTAAGATGTATCTTTCCCCACTGACAGATCATTTGCCATAGAATATAGCCAGAGGTTGGGTTTTCCATCGCTTTTTTATGCATTAATTTGGTTCCCTTCACTTTGCTCTTGTCCCCAGCTCCACAGCACCAGCTCGGATTCAGCCTGTTTATCCCTTTACAAGCCACTGTATTTTTATTGCCTTTTATAAAAGTGGCATTATGAAAAGATGAATCTCTTTCTCTTTGTGTGTTGTCTTCATAATACAAGCCCTAAACATATTTGCTTGCTCATCCGATATTTCTTGCTATTAACTTGTGAAAGCCATGGCTTTGGGAAGACCAATACAGATGGAGAAAAGCAGATGTTCTGAAGATAATACATCAACAAATTCAGCATTTGCACAGAGCAGTTTACCAAAGGATTTCCACTTGCTCACACCCAGTGTCCGTGCTGCCATTTGCCTCTCTAAATATTTTCTTAAGTCTTTGCCCAAAGACCCAAAGCAGAGCAAAAACCAGCAGGGCTGGTGCTGAGCTCTCGCTGTTTCAGTGCTCTGGGGACAGAAATCACACCCAGCCCCACAACAGCCTCAGCTCCAGGACAGGGAGCTGAAATCCCACAGGCAGCCCTGATGACCAAGGGAAAAGGATCTTTCCCAGCATCCTGGGTCCTGCTGCAGCTGGTGAGGTGTTACCTGTTAAAACAGCTGGGATATCTCCAGGAGAAATGAGCCCCAAGGGCATCCCCAGCAGGTCACCCTGAGGGTTCAGGCTGCTCTTCCCATCCATCCATCTGTCCCTTCATCCCCAACTCCCTCCAGTGGAAAAGACTCAGTCACCCAGCTCTGTGAAGTCACCAACTCAGTGGCTGGAATGCTGAGGGGTTCCAGGGAAGTGAGGAAAAGCCCTTGTCTGAGTGCTGGATAACTAAAAAAAGTCATTTAAATGTCCAAGAAGATGGAGAAAAGAAAAGCTTTGCTCCACTAACATAAGAGAATACAAATAAAATTCATCCATGCTGGAGGAAAAACATTTTTGGGAGATCCATGGCCTTGTGTGTATCTCCACATCTTCTCTGAGATGGCCTGTATCCAAAAATCCAGAAGCCAGGGCTGCCCATGTGGGAGAGGGCAGGACACAGACCCAGGGGGTGGCTGCTGCTCTGTCTAAAATTTGTGTCCCAGTCCCCTGACACGGAGGACCCCAGCACAGGAGGTGTAGCAGGAGAGGCAGCAGTGGCTGGGGGAAGTGCCCTGCTCAGCGGTGCAGTTTGTATTTACTGGCCTTGTAATCCTGCATTTAATCCTCATCACTCCAGTGCTGAGCCTGGGTGAGCAGCCAGGCCTTGGGCTGAGCTGCTGGTCCGTGTGCTGGGAGGGCAGCACGCTCCATGCTGTGATGGGAAGTGCAGGGAGGATTCCCTGTCCTGCCCCACTTGGGGAAGGCTCAGACCCCCAGGGAGCAGACAAAAGCCCAAAGCCCTGGTTGTGATCAGCATGGTAGAAATTTAGAGTCACACTGGAGGAAAAAAGTGCAGCAGCTGAGGCACAGGGCTCCCCCCTGGAGTGGCTCTGCCAGGTCACTCAGATCCTCGGTGCCTTTCCTGACATCACACAAGGACAGGGATGTGGCACCTGGCTTTGCACACGTGAGAAGGCCCATACCACTGAGAAGTGCATTTATTCTGCACAGGCTGCTCCTGCCAGTCAACTGGATGAGAAATTAAAATGAAATAAAAATATTTTTTAAAAAAATCAGAGGACAGTGTTTGCTCCCAGTGTAATTTCGGGGGTCTCTGTACATCTCAATGTTTTCCACCTCAGGGTGACACAAACAGTTCGGTCCCTGCTCCACAAACACCTGAGCTCACTCTGGCCATGTCTGTGCTCACTGGGAATTCACCCTGGGAAAATATCCCAGAGACCATGACTTGGGATGGGAGCATTCCTTGGAAACTCATTTGAAGCAAATACCAGATGATGCATGGGCAGAGCCCTGACTGAGCTGCTCCAACACCAAGTTACATAATAAATCACATAATAAATACAGGCACATTTAACTCACTAAAGTACTTCCATTTATTTTCATTTCAGTTGATTGTGGGTGATATTTCTCATACAAATACTTTTCTAAGAAACCCTGAGCTAACCCAAAGCCTATGGCTGCACATCCCAGGGGAGGACACTGACATTTCAGTGAGCTGGCAATAAACTTCATTAAACAAATGATGAAAACCAGCTTTCCAACCAAACCCTATAGCTCACCAGCACAGCCAGCAAAGTATAACCAACACCATTAATTAAAATATTTTATCAATGCTATAAAGTGCTTTGAGATCTTGCCCAAGCAGAACACGAAGCTGAAGCCACAAGCCCAAAACTTGATTTTCCTCCTGACCCTCAGAGCAGAAATGGACTGAGCCACAGGCCTGTGCAGCTGTGGGTTTATTTATGGGAGCACAAGGGATCATGAAAAGGAGGGTTACAGGATCACCACTCTGTTGTGGCATAAATCAGATAGATTTCTCCTCAGGCTTGAGTAGCCTGATGCAGGCTGGGAGAAACCACCTTCAGTGAGCTGGGAAGGCATTGCCAGCCTCACAGTCTTGACTAAGAGGGACCTGCCTAAAAGTGAGACCAAAACCATCAGTTTTGATCAGAATCCTCGGGGCAGAGGATCCCCTGGGGCAAGACACATTCCTCAGCCCCCCATTTCCTTTGCCAGCTCTGTGTTTGGTGGTCATGCTCTGTTTAATTTTAGCAGGGGTATTTTGGCAGCCTGTGTTTCCACTGCCAGCACTACTCCCTCCCAAGGCACCCCTTCCCATTGTGTGCATGCCCCCCAAGCTGGGGAGCCCCTGAGCCTGTCCCTGTTTGCTCCCAGCTGCTCCAAAATCAGGGAATCTGATGGAGGTTACCAGGCTCTGATTTTCCCTGTGCCCCAGCACAGCCACCCAAGGCAAAGCCAACCATGGCACAAAAACACCAGTGACTGCACTTGGCCTCAGGTGCTCACTCACCAGGAAGTCTCATTTGCCAGCCCTCTGATAAAGGAGCCCCTGCTGTGACAATGCTTTGGCATGACATAAAACAAAATAAAAAATTAAAGATAATAAATAATAAATTAAAATAAAATAAACAGAAGGCAAAGCCTATTGCAGAATTAGGTTCAGCAAATTGAGCAGGAGGTGCTGGGGGAGGCAGAAGCCTGGGAGCAGGAGGGGAGGGTGTGACTGACCTGGGCATACCTTGGCACCTGTCCTATCACTGTGCTGGTGATGCCCAGCACCATTGGGCTGTGGCCACAGCCCTTCTGGAAATGTGGGACGCATGGATGGACCCAGCTCACCTGCTAGCAGCACACAGCCACCTCCCTGCTCTGCCTTAGAGAGAAAAGCAATTTATCTCAGCTGCACAAGCCTGAATTCCCCCATTTATGTCGTCTCCTGATCCTGATGGGGACACCAGACTGGCAGTGAGTCCCTACACTGTGCCCATCCCCTCCAAGTGACACTGAAATCATCCAGGGCCAGGCTGGAGGCATCCTCAGGAGCTGGCAGGAAACAACTCATCCCCTCTGCCAGGATGGAATGGGCTGTGGGAGCTGTGAGGAAGGGGAGGGCTGGGGAGGAAGGCTCCTGTCTCCTGACACACCCCTGCTCTTGCAGCAGAGCTCAGCTCAGCAGAGCAACACCCAGCAAAGCCAGGCTGGACCACAGGATGGGTCTTACCTTCCCTGGGCTGCTCTGAGCAGCTTTCACCCCCTCCCCTTGCTGCAGCCCCCACTGAGCTCCCCAATTTGCCAAGGAGATGGGGAGGCAATGCACAGAGGGGTCCAGGCTTGCTGCAGGCTCACCTGGGCCAGCAGGAGCCCGCAGCATCTGGCTGTGATTTCCCTGCAGCCAGCTCACCACCAGCAACAATTCAGGAATTAATAGAGCCAGGCTGGCAGGATGCAGGAACATCATCCATTTAGTGTCATATTGCGAGACTTTTAATTACTGGGGGAATATGGAGTCATGTAATGATTACAAGAACAAATACTTAAAGTGTGTGGAAATTAACTGAGCCTTGGCAGTAATTAAGCTTGAAGATTAATCAGTCTTTAGCAAATAACACCCTTTGCAGGCTAACCACCATGGGGGGGAGAGGGATGACCAGGGGTGCCAGCGCTGCAGGCCCCAGCCTTCCCCTCTGCCATGTCCCTGTGGGATAAGGTGGGCAGGGCCAGCCCAGCTCCTGGAAAAGGGTTTCTCCAAGCCCCAACACTGCTGGGTTACGGTGCCAGTCGGGTCAGCCACTTCAGACCCCCTCCTCCTCCTCCCTCCCAAGCACTTTTCAGCGAGAGATCAACACTTCCCCTGCAAACTAATGTTTCCCTTGCCCAGTAAACAGCTCTCCAGGAGGCTTCCATAAGTACTCCTAATTTCCTTCCCCACTGATGATTTACGAGGATTGTATTCAATTAACAGCAGTATTGATTTTCCCACAGCTGACTGGCAGGCTGCTCCCTCGTTAGGGAATCCATCCTTCGCTTCCCAGCACGGGCAGCGTGCAGGGAGCCCAGGCAGGGCTGGAGAAGGGATCCAGCAACACCTGGGGTTTACAGGTGCAGCCTGTGCCCTCATCCCAGCCTGACATCCCACAAAACCTTTGGGCAGCTCTTCTAAGGGGAAGAAAATTGGAGTGGGACATTTGGGTTTTCCAAGAGTTTTATCCAAAGAATTGCAAGGGGCTGGCGGGCCAGAAATGGAGGCACCTGTGGAATATTTGATCAGACAGCCCCTACAGAGCAAGAAAGATTTTGGAGCAACATTGAGCTTGGAAAGCTGGGAGGCTTTCCAAGGCAGGCCATTAATTCCACCCTTTATAAACAGACTTTTCCTTGCACTTTCCGAGGGGTAAAGCCACCCCAAGCCTCTGCTGGAGTGCTCACAGGTTATTCCATAAAGCTCAGCAAAGCCTTCACCTCCTTCCTCTCAGCTAGGGCTCTGCAAAACCCAGCCCTCCTGATTCCATTGGAGATCCAGCCTTAAGCAGGAGAGCACTTTGTAAAAACAAGAATTAATCCACTTTTGGGCAACTGGAACCGCAAAGCCCACGCTGGCAGCTGTGCTGAGCGGGAAGAAGACGAAGGCGGCAGCCCTGCCAAGCAGGGACACTTTGAAGACTAAAATCCCTTTGAAATTAGCACCCTTTAATTGTATTATCTTTCCCTGACAGCCTCAAGTCGGTCACTAATGATCAAAGAGACAGAGACAGAGACAGGGAGGGAGACAAGCCCTTGGTGGAATCCCAGGATCCTAACGAGGAACAGCGGCCGGGTGTCTGCGTGGGGCTGATCAGCTCCAGGAGTCACTGCTGGGTCCCAGTGCAGCTGGAGGTGCCCAATCCCACCCCAGCACAGGGGTCCCCAGGACTGCAGCTGGTTACCCCCAAAGGGACAGGGACCTCAGCACCCAGGGTTTCACAGCAGCTGCTTTTGGATTCCCCCTGGGATGCTCTGCTCAGCTCCAGAGAGCACCCAAAGCTGTGGGATCAGCACAGAGCCAGGCTCTGCTCAGAGTAGGGCAGCTCTGTACCCTTCCAGCTGCCTCAGGCATCCCTCAAAGGGCAGCAGGGACCATGACAAACCAAGAAAGGTCACTCTGGATGAAGCAGCACATGTGGAGCCACTCAAACCTGCTGAGACCCAGAGGAGCTGTAACACTTCCAATACCTCCACATCCCCTCTGACCACAGCCCT
>VXBQ01006081.1:50719-77443 GCA_013400175.1 Phainopepla nitens | reverse complement strand
CCCTCTAACCACAGCCCTCAGCCAGACCCAGGTCTGCAGGGGTGGGAGGGAGGGCTCAGGAAATGCTTCCCAAGTGTTGGCAAGTGCTACCAGTGCTTCATTAGGGACTGTCACAGCAAAATCCCACCCACAAGAAACTCCCCCGTGGTGGCTGCTTCACCTGGAGGTGCTCTGCCCCATGACCAGAGCCTGATCTTCAGAGGCCAGGTGAGAACAAGGAGAGGGGACAGATGGGTTTGGATGCAGAATCGAGTGAACAGAATTGATTTCTCTTTAGGGGTGATTTATATGGAGCAAAAGGTGATAAATCTGTTGCCCCCTGACTTTCTGTTCCTGAAAATGAAGATATTTGTAATCTCAACCACTCAGGCCCATCTGAGCACACACACAAAACCTGAAGCTCTTTTGATGTGAGTCCCTCAGCTCCCGTCCTCTCTGGTCTCTCCAAGTGATGGCCCTGGAGTCATGCCTCACACAGCAGATCTGAAACACCAAATCCCCACCTGCAGCCACTGGTGCCAGCCCACAGAAACACTTTTATCTCTTGGCTGCTGGTTCAGAGAAACAACCATCACCTGAAATTACTGGTTCTTCTAACAGAAGATTGGCCAAGAAAATCTTTAAATGTGAGCAAGCACCTTCCAGTGGCTGGCTGTAATAGTCCTGTCCACTCCTCTCTGGGATTATTGCAGATCTCATTCACTTGGGTGCCAGCCAGCTGCGGAACAACAAAATCCCCAGCACCTACCGTGGCTGAGGCAAATTATATTTTCTCAGTGCTGGAAATGATGCTACATAAAAGGCAGGACCACACACTCCACGGCTGCCTGTGCAGCTCTAACTCGGGTGTGCAGGTACTGTGGCAGAGCTCAGCCTTTAATTACAGGCTCACTTGCTCTGTTTTCCATTATAGGCACAAAAGAAGCGAGGGAGAGGGATGGAAATGCGTGTGGGAATGGGGAAAAGCACAGTGGTAGCAGGAGGTGGAGGTGGAAATATTATGTGGGATCCAGCAGGATGCACCACAGCTCCTGTGCTGTCAGCACAGACCAGAGCAGGGTGACCCCTGCCTGTCACATCCCTGCCATCCACCTCTCCTGTGTCACCTGAGGCTCCACCTGAGCCAAATCCATGCTGGCATCTTTTCCACACTGCCAAGTTTGTCCCAGGTGCTGCCCCTGTGTTTTTTCATCTCTGCTCCCCCAGCACCGGTTACCATTTGTGCAGCTCTTGGCCTGTCACTCAAATTAGTATCAATGGATGTTTAAAGACTCCCAGAGCACAGGGAAAAGTCTCTTTAGCTAATCAGTGTGCCCACAACAGCAAGGTCTGATGGCATCTCTCACGCTGCCAGCTGAGATGTGCATCACAGGGAGCCAGGGCATCAATTTAAGCCTCTCTGCACAATTTAAACCTTGCTCAACTCCTAGGCTGAGTACATCAGCCCTGGATTCCAAACAACCACCAGCTCCACAGCTACCTGAGGAGCACAGGCACAGAGCAAGTGTCCTGAGCTCAGGGAGCACATCCCACACACCAGGTGCTTCTCCAGCCCTCGGCAAGTCCCACCTCCAGCTGCACCACAGCACAGCAGTGCAGACACTGCCACACCTGCAGCTGGGACAGCTGCTTCAGGAGACCATGAAATATCCCAGGTTAGAAGAGACTCATAAGGATCACTGAGTCCAACTCCTGGCCCTGCACAGGACAGCCCCAAAAATCACACAGTGTGCCTGAGAGTGTAGTGCAAATGCTTCTTGAACTCTGCCAAGCATGGGGCTGTGACCACTAATCCTAAAAATCACAGTCAGTTCAGATATCCCAAAAGAAAAGGTTCCAGACATGGCAAATGAGACTAAAAAAGATCTCCCCAAGCCCCATGTCCCATTGGGCCCACCCTCCCAGGGCAGCTCAGCACATTGGGGTGCTCTGCTCCTGCAGAGCCCCCGTGGCCAGCGCTGCTCCACAGGGTCTGACTGACCTGTCCAGAGGGAATCGTGCTTCCTCCCCTTTGTGGAAGTCAGTGCTGTTCTCCAGCCTGGCCAGGATGTCCATCCTCTTCATCAGCATCTCCAGCATGTCGCTCATCCTGCGCAGCACCCCTCGGGACTCCAGCGCGCCCATCACTGCAGCACACAGAGAGCACTGAGACACGGCTGCCCCTGACACCCCCACCCGTCACTGCTGAGTCCACAGCAGCACACTGACTCGTGAACTCAGAAGGTTTGGTGAGTCAGAAAAAGTTTTATTAAGAAAGAGTTGTTGTGTTATATAGAGAGGATTGTAAAGATGAATATAATTGGTCCATGAGAATAAACAGCTGGTTGATGAGAAGAAGAAAACAATTCTCTGAAAGAGAAACATCACAGAGCTCATGTAGAGCTGGACACAAATTGCAAGTATGAATCTTTGTTGGCATTGTTTTACATTCCTTGGGAAGTTTTTCCCACACAATACAATCTGAGAGAAGTTGCCTTTCTCAGGCCTCTGCAAACCCCCCCAGGCCAAGCCTGGGAAGAACTGCAGGCCTCTCAGGCTTTCTCAGCCTGCGTGCGACCACATCCACCCACGGGACCCCTGCCCCAGCCCCAGAGCTGTCCTGTGCTCCCCAGCCCCAGGGCTGGGCTCACTGGTGTATGGACCATCTCAGTGTCCTGCTGTCCCTGATGTCCCTCCCTGGCTCTGCCCCACAGCCTCATCATCCTGCCCAAGCAGGGTAAATCCCTGCCCAAATCCACTTGGACTCCTCCAGCTCAGGACAGGTTATCTCAGCCCTGCATCCAGCCCCCTCACCAGGCATGAACTCCTGACTTATCCACCTGATCCAACCTGTCCTGAGGGCTTATGGCAAACTGACTTTATTCCCAAGCACCAACCAAACAGCCTTTCATTGGCACTTCTATTTTTCACTTTCCACCTAGCCCAGCATCCTGCCATTGACAGCAGCCTGCGGGGGATGCTTAAGGAAAAACATGGGAAACTAATCAAAGAGCTAGTCCTCCCCCAGCACATCCTCCCAGCAGCACCGGATTTTCCTGTTACAGAAAAGAAGAAATTTTCTGCCCAAATCCACAATGGGGTGGGTGACCCAGCACTGGAAATAGCTCAAGTGCTGCATCTCCAGTGGTTGTAGTCAGGTGGGATTGGTCTTCTCCAGGCAGCACTGACAGAACAAGGGGACACAGTCTCAAACTGTGTCAAGGGAAATACAGGTTGGATATTAGGAAGAAGTTCTTCACAGAAAGGGTGATAAAGTTCTGGAATGGCTGTCTGGGGAGATGCTGGAGTCACCGTCCCTGGATGTGTTTAAAAAAGCCTGGATGTGGCACTGGGTTTAGTTGAGGAATTGGGCACAGGTTGGACTCAATGATCTTGAAGGTCTCTTCCTACCTGGGGGTTCTGTGATCTCAGAAACCACCCCCAGCAGGGAAGGCCCCCAGTTCCCAGCCCTATTTACACAGTTTCCTATGGGTTTGCACGGCACTGACCTGCTGCCACATGGAAAGCACAGGGGGATCCAGGAGCTCCTGGCTCCCAGCTTGATTTGCCATCTAGTGACAGGCAGCCTGAGCCCAGAGCCAGAAAATAAAGCTCCTGTTTCATCTCAGCTCGGCTCATTTCACGTTGGTAATAACTTAATCAGTGCATAATCCCCTGAACCTCTCCCGTTTAGCTTATCTCTGCCGTTCCACTCACATGTGCTGTCCAAGAGGCAGCGCAGATTTAATTTAGGGAGCAGCAGGAGCCAGGGGGCGGCGCTGGGAAGGCGAGCTGCTGCTGGATGTCCTGCGTGGCCATTAGGTGGCTACCAGGACCTAAGGACACCTCATGCACCTCCAAACAGATGCACAGCCAGTCCTGCAAAGCCAGAGGGAGTTTGGGATCCCCTACCCTGGCACAGCCAGGGCGATGGGATGGATCAGGGCATGCAGATGGCATTGTGTGCCAGGAACAGCCCTGGCATGGGCTCTCTTGGCCACAGGGCCTGAGTGAGCACATCAGACAGCACAGAGGGCTCAGAGTGGGGTCAGGGCGGGTTGGGTGTTCAGTTGAGAGTGGGGCATGGCCGTGGTGGGATCAGGGGCACCGTGACAGCTCCTGCTGCAGCCCCAGCTCCATCCCCACTTCCCCAGGAATTCACCCACTCGTCAGCCACAGCTCCCAGGGGTTGGGAAGGCTGCTTCCCAGGGCAGGCTGCACTGGCACTGCAGCTGAGCTGGAGGCTCCAGCCCCTCACTCTCCTCTGCCAGGTTCTGGCTCCGGCGGGCGCTGGGAGAACATCGGGTCACTGCGGCTCTGTGGGACGCGTGGCACACGAGCACGGGGCTGTGAGCCAACCCCTAACCCCTCCAAGAAGCTGACACTGGGCCAGCCAGACCTCGCCAAGGGCTGCCTTCCACGCTTGGCTGAGATTATCAGCAGCACATTATTTTTCCTGACGCTATCTAACAAAACAGAAGAAACATTGAGAGCGAAAGCAATTCCTCAAAAAAAGAGGACAAACCACCATTCATGGAGATTGAAACTGGGCTCTTCCCCAAACATTCCCTCAGTTCCATGGCAAGCAGTCAGGGACTTCTGCTTCAATCAGTGGGTGCCCAAGGTCCTGTGCAGCCCCAGACCTTCCTGGGTGGGTTTGGGAGCACAGGAGCCACCTGTGCCCATCCCAGCAGGAAGGTCACCCTGTCCCCTGGGTGATATCAGAGTCACAGCCTGTCCCACTGAAGAGCAGCAGCACAAATGAGCCTGCAAATAAAAGACGCTATGGGGGTAAAAAAAGTGGAATCTTGGAACCTGGAGCTCTGTTTTGACAAGGGTTGCCCCAAACACAGCGGAGCAAATCGGGAAAAGGCACAGCCAAGGGAAATAGAACAGCTCTGACATGGGATTAAATCAGAAAATCCACTTTAGTTATTTGTCCATAGATTGAGCCCATTTCAGTGACATCCCTCTCACAGCGGGGCTGTGTTTGTGGGCTGCAGCCCCCTCTGTCCATCCCAGGGCTGACCATCCCCCTAATGGGGATTTCTATTCAGAATTTGCTCCTGCTTCGATATCCCAGCATGGCCAGCAGGTCAGAGCTTAGACCTTTAACTCAGTTTTTGGGTGAGACAGTGATTACTGATCCCTCTTGGATGCTCCTGTGCCACAGGGGGTGAGGCTAGAGGCTGGGAAAAGGACCTGACCCAACCCCTACAGCTGGCCAGAAATGCTGAAACCACAACCACCAGATTCCCATGGGCAGAGTCCATCCTGGCCTGGGGATCTGGATCCCAGCTTGTCTGGGGGATCAGGCTGTGATGGTTTGCTGGGAAGATGCAAGGATTGATGCTGAGGAGGCGATGGAGATGGAGATGTCCTGGCAGCCCAGGCAAGGACACCTGCCCCAGGAGTTCATCACAAAGCCCAGCTGACAATACAGCTCTCCCAAATCACTAAAGAGGGACCAGGACATTCTCACCAGGGCACAAATCCATTTCCCTGTGGATCCCAGAGAAGTCAGCAGCAACTGGAGCCACAAGCTCCAGCTCTGCACCCCACCACCAGCCTGGTCCCTGACATTCCCTCTGGCTTCCCTGAATTTCCTTGAAATCTCCCCCTGTCTCTGCCACCATCCAATTCCCAGCTGGTTTCAAGCCATTGCAGGATGCTTTCCAACAGCAAAGCGCTGAGCTTTGCTGTCAACAGTGAGCTGAGATATTCCTTCTCAAATAAAGAAATAAAAAAAAAATCCCAAATACTCAGTAAAAATAGTAATAAAAAAAAAAAATCCCAGCTTTCCTTGCATTATCTTTTGGGGCAGCCTGCCAGAAAGCAGAGCTGTGGCAGGGCACATCTCCCCCAGCCCTTGGAGATGAAGCTGAAGCTCTTCTGCATCAACACCTCTCTCTTTCTGTTCCTGGTCTTTGTTGTTGTTGTTGTTTTTCCAGCAGCTTAAGGAAGCTAACAACGACCTGACATTTTTGGCAATGATTATTACATCTCTTGGAAAGTGTGTCTCATTAAAACAGAAGAAAGGAGGAAAAGTGCTGAAGCGACTCTTTTAAAAATGCAAAAGCCAGGATTAATTTGTTAATCTGAAACAGAGACTCAGACTCCCACCCAGGGCTGCTCAGCTGCCTGAGCCAGGCACGGGGATCCAGAGGATGGAGGAGATCCTGGCCAGGACCTCAAGCTTCTCCCTAAAGCCAGTGATGAAGATCCCCAAAGGAGACTCTACCCACAGCACTGCAGGCAGCAGGATAAACCCAAACCCACCTTAACAGCACAAAACCCCAGTAAAACTGTTCTGAAAAATTCAACGTTTGCTGAAAACCACTTTCTTTTAAAAAAACAAAGCCACCAAGCTGCTAACTAGAAAGGAAAAATATTCTAATTTCCCCTGATAATCAGCAATGATGGGGCAGCAAACACAAGTAAACCCAACCGACAGATTAATTGGAGTTTGTTAAAGTATGACAGGGTTTTGACAGTTTTCCTGAGTGGCAGCCACGCTTTCCAGGCAATCACTGAACTGACAGAGGTTTTCATAGCAGCACTAGGAAATAATGATTGCAATCAATCATATCTTACCGGATTTCATGAGACACGCTGGTAAACACAGCAGAGGGAGGAGAATTATTTATGGGGCTTCTGAAGAGCACACAGCTAAATAATTGGATGAAATCAGGGGAAAAAAGGAAAGCAACCCCTAAGGGTGATGTCTTGTGGAAGAAGGAACAGCTTCTCTATGAAACCAGTGGAATAGCCAATATGCTCAAATTTGGATTGGTTGAAACCCAAGGGAATTCACTAATGATGCACTTGCCTTCAAAATACCTCCTTGGAGTGAAAGCAGCCGTGAGCAGGCGTCACCCCCTGCCAGTACCTGCCACTGGAACCTCCAGAACAGGAGCCAGGATGAGCATTCAGGGGAGATTTGCTGCATGTGCCAATGTGAATTCAAAGGCGAGGTTCACTGGAACTCAATGATCCTTGCGGATCCTCCCCAATTCAGGGTATTCTGTGTTTCCACAATTCTCTGACTGTTGCAGCAGCCCTCTCATTAGGGGTAGAAACGAGCCAAGACACAGACTCCTATTTAATAATGTGAAAAAGGTCCTGGTTTATTCTTCTTTACAACTTTGCCATCCTGACTCTGACTACAGCAAGCTCCTGCTGCAGGGTCCCACTGCAGACTCTGCCTGCTGGACTGTGACTGCAGGTATCAGTTTGCAGACTCTGAGCACAGGCTTTCACCCAGCTCGGCTGTGACTGCAGGCTCCAGCAGCAGGATCTAGCTCCATCAGACCCAGACTGACCTCACAGCACATCTTCTACAGCAGTAACCCTCTTCCTTGTTTCAGTCTTCTTTGTGTTTCTCTGGATTGTTCTTTCTTCCTCAAGGTCCTCTTTCTCCAGCTCTTCTTCCTCAGGTCCCTCAACCGCCCAACCCACCCCTTTTATCACACTGATCTTTGTAAGTCACAGCTTCAATCCATCAAGGGCAAGGCTGTCCCTCTTCTTTGGTAATTAGTACAGCTGTGACGTATGAGGGGCGAGGTTGTCTGTAACCCCTTCTTCTACACCTACACCTGACCCTGAGGGTGGAGAGCAGCTGAGGAAGGAGCATCTCTGGTGCAGGGGACACCCTGCAGGGCAGGCCAGCACGGGGCTGGGACCAGTGGGGGTGATGTGAAGCAGTGCTGGCAAAGCCCAGGTAGTGCCACAGGGAAAGCAGCAGACAGGAAGGAGTCTCCTTGTGTTTTCCACGTTTTGGGATCCTGAGCATCCTCCACCAGTGCTCACATTGGGAGCCCTCTCCACCCAGCCCTTCCCAAGCACAGATGGAGCATGGAGGATGTCACCCTGTCACACAGGCTCTGGGATGCTGGGGCTGAGCTGTTCAAAAGGAGGTAAACCCCTCAGGAAAATAAAAAGAGCACTTGGGGCATGTCCTCTTGTGCTGGTTTCAGCTGGGGTAGAGGTAATTTTTTTCCCAGTGGCCAGTGTGGGGCTGTGCTTTGGAATTGTGCTGAGCACAGGGTTGATTTTCCAGAGATGTTTTTGTTATTGCTGAGCAGGGCTCACACACAGCAAAGGCCTTTGCTGCTTTTCACTCTGCCAGGAAGCTGGGGGTGCTTGGGAGGTGGCACAGCCAGGACAGGAGACCCAGACTGACCAAAGGGATATTCCAGACCCTACAACATCATGGTCAGGATATAAAATGGGGGAGGAAGGGGGTGCTGGCATTAGTCAGTGGGTGGTGAGCAATTACACTGTGCATCACTAGTTTGTTTCCTTTTTGTTATAATTATAATTTACAATTATTAATGTATTTTACTTTCTTTTCAATTAGTAAACTTTTCTCAACATACAAGTTTGACTCCAATCCTCCTCCCCATTCCACAGGGAGAGGGTTGACAGAGTGGCCTTGTGGTGCTTAATTTCCATCTGGGCTTTAAACCATGACTTTCCTTTAGCCACTTGGAGAGACTGAAACCTCCCTGATGGCAGCTCCCGTTCCTGGATCTCAGCCCCATCTTGCTTGGGGAGTCTCACACTGCTCAGCAACAGCTTTGTGCTGAGAAGATGGGGGAAAAACATTTCCACCCAAACCCAAGTTCTTTCAAGGGCAGTGAAAGGCTCCCCTGCCCTCTGTGGGGAGACCAAGGCACAGCCTCAACCCACATCTCCATGGACCCTTGTGAACTGCACCAAAGCATCTCCCTGACATTTAAAATGCAATCCCACATTGTATTCCCAATATCCATAACCTGGCTGGTTGGCTGTTGGTCCCCTCCCTTCTCAGGCCTGTCCCAGCCCTGCCTGGCCATCCCACAACAGCAAATCCTCTGCTTGCACTGGAGCTCAGAGATAGTGAGATATTACCCATGTCCATTGAAAATACCAGCTGAATTAATTTCAATCTAAAGCATCATTTGCTTTGGTTTTCTCCTTTAAAGGACAACTCCAGGCTACTTAAACCTCTTAAAAGGGCAGCACAATCTTGAAAGATTTATTGCAGAGGAAACTGGAGGATCTCCAGTGGGGCTGAGAGAGACCCAGACCCCACTGCCCAGCTCCTCAGGGTGGTACCCAGGGCAGTCCTGGCTGTCCCACCCTCCCGTGAGGGCACTCATCCTGGCATTTTCCCTGGGAGCAAAGCCCCAGCCCTTTGATTGTCTGCCCCCTGATGTTCCTCTATTTACTTTCACTATCGATTTTGATTCAAGCAGATTAAAAGACCAAAGAGCCAACTAGCCAAGGACTAACTCTGACACATAATCCATTGCAATCACAGCCCAGAGACCCAGTGCTAACTGCAAACAAGAGAGCCCAGGGCCAGGCTCAGGTTGGTAGCAATGGTCACCTCCTGTCTCCATCCCTTTGGGGAAGCTGCTCCAGGGATGGACAAAGGTCCTTTGGGGTGGCTGCACCCCTTGAGGGCACTCATTTCACAGCACGGGCTCCCAGCCAGTTATTGCTGCCAGCAAATCCACCCACACCTGCCATTAAACTGCTACAGATTTATTAATTGAAGTTATACAGAGAAAATACTGACCTGCTTAGCCAGTGCCCCAAAGGAAGAGAGCACCAGGAGCCACACAGGGAGCTGCCACAGAGCTGGAGGTGCCCACGGAGCAGCTCAGGGGCTGCTGGTGAAGTGGACACTTCAGCAGAGCTCCAGCTGCACCATCGATCTGCTGCTGAGCCCTGAAGCACCGGCAGCAAAGCGGCTCCCTGGTAATCAGCCAAATTAAGCAGCCCTAAGTCACTGGCTGGTAAAGATTATGTCCCACCTGTCTGCTATCACCTACTCCTGGATTTATCCCTCCCCTGTTGCACTGCTGTGTAAATGTGCAGCCTCAGGGGTGTTTTCCCTCGCTCTCTCTGCCTCTGTGGGCAGGCAGAGCCTGTCAGACCCTCTGTGCCCTGGAGTGGCTCCAGCACTGCCACAGCCCGGCCAGGCAGGACCTGACCCAGGCTGTGCTGAGGCAGCTGTGTGACAGCAGCAATTGCAGCCATTCCCTGGGCTCAGGAGCCCCTCTGCTTTCCTGCAGCCCCTCACAGCAGCAGTGCCTGCAGTCGATGGCAGCAGGGGACAAAGGTGCTGCGGGAGCTCCCTGCTGAGAGCCAGGCCTGGCTGTGCCCTGCTGCCCAAAGCAGCACCAGCAGGAGGGAAACAACCCTGTTCAGCCCCTGAAATCTCCCCTGGAGACCTCACACCACGCCTTCAGCCAGGCACTGCTCTGCCCATCTCGCTCCCAGACCCTCACAGCAAGGCCCTGGCCTTGGGATCCAGGGCCAGCAGCTCCAGGAGCAGTGAGCTGCGTCTCTGCGGGCCTCCTGCAGCCCCTGCCCCACACGCTGCAGGTTCCCCTGCTGGCATGATGGCCCAGGAGGGTTCCTGGAGCAGGCTGCTTCCAGGAAACCACCCCGAGGTGTCCCAGTCCCAGCCCCGCTGGCTCTGGGGTCTCGTCTCATTCCTCCCTCCTTCAGCTGCAGGGCCCTGAGCTGAGGCTGCAGAAGAGGGTCTTGATGCTTTTCCACCCACCCAGCTCCCCCTGTCTCTCCCATCCCAAAGGAAACCCTGTAGGAACAGCCTGCAGCTCCACCCGAACACGAGCACTCCCTATTTCCATACAATAAGAGAAAATGAACAATGTAAACACTCACACCCCCAGCCAGGAGCTTTCATTGCTGCAAGGGAGAGCCCAGGGCTGTTCCCCCCAGCTTTTATTACTTCTTACCCCACCATACACACACCAGAGACCTGATGTCCCCTCTGGGACACAGGGACAGTCCCACCAGTCCTGCCATGAGCCATCACTGCAGGTAAAAGGAGCTGGAGCATCTCTTCCCCCATGGCCCCTAGAGATGGGTGGGGGAGTTGGGAAGCTGGGGAAGATGAGATGAATATACAGAACCCAAACACAAGCTGCAATTCAGCTTTTATTTATTTTAATATATTTTTTAACGCATCTTTCTTCCTCCTTCTTATCCTCCTTTCACTTTTTCTTAGAAAAAAGCAGCAGCAGGGAGTTTTTAGTTGCTTCTCTATTGCCAGCCAGCACTATTTGAAATTGCATTTTAAGCTGTTCTGCAGCACTTCAAACATCTCACACTGCAGGACAGGCTTCCAAATTACAAGATTAACATCGATTTTAAATTGCTTCCTAAAACACAAGGGGCTCCAGCACTGGCATGGATCAAGGGCAGCTGCTGTAGCAAAGCCCAAAGGACACCAGAGCTCTGGGGTATGGCTGGACCCCACACTGGGGTGGAGCTGTTGGGACTGGGGGCAAATTGGACCCTGGATTTGCAGCTGAGACCCCCAGTCAGAGGTGAAAAGCAGCACACACAGGTCCCACAGGACAGGGACAGCCCCAGAGTGACTCCACAGACCCACGAGCCTGGGACCAACCTTCATCTGGGTTCTTGGTGTTTACAGCAGGCGTCTCTCCAAGGGCACCAGCACTTAACTCAAGTGGTTCTCCTCCTAACTGCTCATCCAGGGAAAATTGTACCACCAGGAGCCAGCGCCCCATGGATTGCAGGAAAGGAAGGATTGCACCCAGGCTTGCACAGCCCAAAAACAGCCAGTGGAAGGCTCAGAACCATCAATCCTCCAGCTCTGCACATCCAGCTCTCAAGCACACAGCCACACTCACAGCTGCCCCAAAAGGTCCAGCTTGAGAAACAGCAGGACTCACTCATTTGACACTTCTAAAATGATCACCCCTTCTCCTTCAGCCAAAAAGATGGGCCAAACAGTGCTGGGCATGCTGCCACTCTGCTTCCAGGGGCAAATAAATCATCCCCTTTCTCCAAACCCATCAATCTCCAGCGAGCCCGGGGCAGATCCTCCAAGCAGCAGCAAAGCCCAAAGCAGGGCCCTCAGAGCTGGGGGGCACTGGCAGAGCTGCAGGATGAGCCTCAGCTAATCTCTGCTCAAGCTGAACCGAGCCCTGCTCTCTCGTTTAAGCCAGAGAAACAAATAAATCAATGGGAAAACCCAGCTTTTACAGAGGCTGCTATGGTTCCCACTGTGCTAGTTTTACTTTCTGAAGTACCTGCTGCCTCCCGGGCTCAGGATGAATTTTGATTTAGGAGTGAAAAGGGGTAATAAAAGCATAAAGAGTCATTAACATTCCTCCTGGCCATGGTGGGGTGTTGGCTCATCACGAGTTGATGGAAATGCCATTTGACTTCCTTATGAGCTATAGAAAATCAATTAATTGATTTAATCATTCCCTGGGTATCCCTGCTTGTGGAGATAACAGAGTGCCAGGGCAGCAGGATGCTGCTCCTGCCTCCTCCCACACAGGGTCAGCAGGGAAGGGGCCAGCACACATCCCTGCTCCGAGGTCCTCATCGCTGCTGCCCCAGTTCAAGATGTGTGAATTCACACTTCCATTTTCCAATAAGTCTGGTGGCATGGTTTTTTTCTTCTCTTTAAGCCTGCAGGCATTCAATTCTGAGCAGTAATTGCATGAAACATGCACTTCTTCAGGAAGAGAAATTTTCCCAGGGTGGATTAAGCCTTAACCACTACAAAAGCAGCCCTGACACTTCTCTTTGCCCCTCTGTGCCCTGCAAAGCACCCATCTGCATTTTGCTCCCCCAGCACATTCCCACAGAAGTGGGCAGGAATGCCCAGTGTCATGTGGAACCTTAGGGATGCCTTTATTTCCATTATTTCATCAGCTCTCATTTCCCTGCCTGCAACACCAATTTAATAAGGGCAGTACAGTTCTACACTTCCCCTTTAAACTCCCTTTCCACAAGTGGGTTGAGGGTGGGAGCACAGTGCACGTAACGATGGATGTAACTTCAGCTTGGGGCCGAAGTGGGGACACCAGCAGAAGAAAGAGAGGCCACATGCTTTTAACCAACCCTCATTTTCTCCACACAGGCAAAACAATGGACTGCTCCCAAAAAGCTGTAGGTTAAGGACACCCCTGTCTTGGCCACAGGAGTGCAACCCCAGCAGGGTGGAGCTGATGGCACTTGCGGGTATTGTGTAATAATAAATATTAATAATAAATATTGTGTAAACCTGCCTTGGGGCAGCTGAGCATCAGCAGGAGTTGGCAAAAGGCAATGTTTGGGGCAGAAAGCCCTCACCTGCATCTGGGCTCTACCTGGCTTTGTTGTCTCCCTTGACTCCTCCCTCTCCCCCAATGCCTGGACAAGGAAGAGAACAGTGAGAGCTGCTGCTGGAGCTCAGCACTTCCAGGGCAGCCCGAGAGCCAGCCCCGCTGCTCCAGGAGAAGTCAAAAGCCCATCAGCTCCCAGAAAAGCTCCTCAGCAAGGAGATGCTCCCAGCACCAGCCAGCTCCACTTGGCACCAACCAGACAACTTCTTAGAGCATCAGCTGGCTGCTCCGAGGATTCGTGGAGTGGCTTTGGAAGGGACGGATGCAGAGAGGCTGGAAGTGAGCCCCAAGCACTGAAGAGCTGCCCAGCATGCTCCTCCACATGGCTTCCCCCTGGCTGGCACCCACAGGCTCCAGCAGAGTCTAATCCAGCTCTGCATGCAGCAGCAGGAAGATGAAGCAGGGGATGTGCAGGATCTGCTGGTGCCAAGGAGGTGACACCACACTGTGACCCACAGCTGGCACCTGGGAAAACAGCCTGGATAACAACCCCACAGGCAGGGCAGGAAGAAGGGATGGGAGAGGGGAACCTCCTGTCTTTTGAGGGAGTTTTACATAAGCAAACTGTGGATTCAGACCCTGACAAGAGTCTCATCCCAGGCACTGCCGGCAAGGCACGCTCCAGCATCCGCTGATCCTGACAAGCTGCTTACAAGCGCTGCTGTTATCCGGGGCTGCTCAGCAGACAACATCAAAACATGACACCAGCAGCCCGGGAGAGGGTTTTAACTCACTCAGGAAGAAACTGGGAATAATTAGCGCCAAGTTTGCTGAGCAGAGCCCGCCCGGCTCCCTCCCTCCCCTGCCCGTGTCCCCTGTCATTGTCACTTGCTCACACGAGTCTTCACAACTGGTTCTCCTGTCGCCTCTGCTGAGCGTTAAAGGCAGCAAGATAAATTTATAACTCACATGACTTCCTGAAAGCAAAGGGAACACGAACATCCCTGGAACCACACGTCTGTGGGCCGTGTCTCAAGGAGGCAACAGTCCAAGCCCTCACTCTCGGGTGCTCTCTCCAGCCAGAGCAGGTAAGAAAAAGGATTCCCAAAGATGCAGAACAACTTTTGGGTATTCTGCCCAACCCAAGCTCCTGTCAGAAGAACTGTGTGCTCTGCCCAGTAGCAGACTGGGATCTGTCACAAGTGGCAGCAACCCGAATTTGCAAATGGGTCCTGAAAATTACCTTTTCTGAGAGACAGGGAGGGTGAACACATCTGTGTTTTATTGTAAAGCTGTCTTGGGCTGAGCAGCATCTCAGTGCAGTCAGAGTAGAGCTGAACAGAGCTGTGCCCTCCTCTGCTGACAGCCCTTGCAACGAGAGAGTACAGAGTGGGTCAGGATCCTGGACACAGACCTGCTGCTCCTGCTCCTCCTCCTCCCCTCCCTGCACAGCTGACTGCGAGGGGGGATGACAGAGGTACTCAAGCTCACTCTGATCGTTAGCAAATCCGAGCTTGACCTTTCTGCATCCTCTGTGAGAACAAATGGTGATGTTACCTGGCCGTGCTCACCCAGCTGGGACGCTGCTGGAGCAGAAGGAAAAGCAGCAGAGCCAGGAGCAGGAGCAAAGGAGCCCTCCGAGGAGATCATGTAGGTTCTCACATTTCTATTTGGCCTCTCTGCTCCGCTCCTCAGGGAGCAATCCAAGGCATTGAAATAACATGAGATCCCGTTGCTTCACGGTGCTGTGGCTCTGAAATGGTGAAAATGCCCTACAAAACCCCGAGCAACCTTCAGCATTATCATCTGCAGCACAATTCCCACCCCTCCACAACAACCCTGCTCCGGAGAGAAACAGAAGCCACAAATACCAAAGCTTACAGCTGTGCTGCACAGCCCTAAACAGCTCCCTCTCTCCTCTTCTGTGTTCACTGATGGAAGAAATCTCTTTAAGCAGGTGAGACTCCAGGAACTGGAGCAGGTGACAGCAGCAGGAGAGGCAGAGCACTCCAAGAGCTGAATATTGAGAGAGTTTGAGGAGAACAGGGAAGGATTGCTGCCAGGTGACATTAAACACCATCTCCAGCACAACATGCCTTGGCTCTGGATCTCTCCTGAGAGTCCTGTAGCCCAAAGTGGCAAACCAGAGCCATCCTGACACCACAAGGAAGCCCCAGTGCTCAGCTTCTCCATGGTCTGCATGTGGGACAAGGCACTCCAAGCCAGCAAGGGGAGGCTTCCACATTTATTCTTTTCCACATTTATTTTTATTCCCTCCAAAATGAATGTAAATGACCAAATATTTTTGTAGCAGAAAAAGATTGGTCTTTGGTGACCTGCAATTCTGCTGGGTCACAGACCACGGGAAGGCCCTGCAGGGGCTGGTGCACTGCCCCCCTTCAGACAGATTCCAGATTGAGTTACCATTGCCCAGCTGCAGTGTCCCAGTGCTGTAGGGCTGGGAAAACCTCTGTTCTAGCCCACAAACTGCTTATCACCCCATCAGGGTCCATATCCTGCAGCCCTGAGATCAGAACCCAAAACACATCTCAGCAACCTAGGACAAGGTGCAACAGCCTTGTGGAGGCTGAGCTTCACCCCTCCTTGCTTCTGTTTTCCAGCTGGTGCTCTAAAATCAGCTCTCCCCTACCCTTGTCCTTCCTTCATCCCATTCCCACCGATCCTGCTGCCAAAGCAGTGGAGGAAACACCACACAGGTGTGGTCAGCCACAGGAAACCAGCTGGAGATGCTGCTGGGAGCTCGTTTTGGGGTGGGAAAATGCAGGTGTTGAGCTCTGCAGCTGAGCAGCAGGAAACACTTGAAAACAGGTGGAGAAGACAGTTATGGGAACAGCAAACACACAGCTCCAGCCGCTCAGAAAACCCCACTTCCCAAAGGCAGCAGGATTCAAGGACCTCAGCACCAGAACTGCTGCTGCAGCAGTGACCTCAAGCACAGGGATACCTGTGAGCCACTTCAAATGCTTCCATCAAAGTCCCAGCAAGTTCAGCTGAAATCAAATCAGACCCCTCTTGCAAGAGCCAGCAGCCCAGCACGAGGGCAGAGCTCAGCTCCAGCCCTTTCAGGATATCAGGACCTGTCCTACACCTCCCCTGGGTTTGCAGCAAATTCCTCCAGCACCTCATACCCAACCCTGCAGGAGTCAACAGCAAAAGGAATCCAAAAGCTTTTGATTCTTTGAACCAGCTACAGCAGTTGCAGGCAATATTCCAGCCACATCTAATCGCGTTTTAACACTTAATAACCTATTTTCCCCTGCTAATCTCCTGCAGCAGCAAGCTCCACCAGAGGGATGTACATCCCACCAAATCCAGCCTGGGGCACAGCCACGGGCTGGGGGACCACGGCCAAATCCCTCCCAGCACCATGATTACAGAATTTGGTGCTTTTTCAGCGTTTGCCTCCTGCCCCCGACTCCAGCAGTAAAACAACCGCCAGAAAGATGCTTGGGGGAAAAAAAGGATCATCAAACATATTAAATTCTAAATATGAGGAGAGGAGAGGGCACAGAAAACTCAATCACTTGAGTCTAGAGCCCTTCCCAAAGCATCTCCCACATTCAAAATTTATAGACTTCTCTGTTTCCCTTTTTTATCTACATCTTTGTTTTCAGAACAAATTCTCTCAGTGGCCATTTCAAAACAAAGGAACCTTTGTGTGTGTTTACTTGACAGCAGAGGATTAGGATAAAATAACTTGCATTTTCTGAAGGTTTTTTTTATTTATTGTTAAGATGCAAAGCCTCTACTGCAGCGAATCACCAAGCAGAGAATCCATCTGAGGAATGATTTCTGGCACACACCGAGAAACTTGGCTTTTGGAGAGAACCTCTGAGAAAGGTATTCACACACAAAAATCAAATTTTAAATGGGATTAACTTCTGGACTGTGACATTATCCATTTCTCCTTTTCATGCTCCTGCCTCACATCTATGTTTATTTTGGTTATGATCGGCTGCTCACACAGTTCAGGAGCCAGGAAAGCTCTGGGCAGGGCTGGGGCATTTTCATGTCTCCCTTTGAATTGCAATATCTGAGGCTCAAGGCTGGGCTGGGCAGGTCACTCAGGGAGAAACAGGAACAGCCCTAGCCTAAACTGAACCAAGGGCCATGAACTTTAGCATTCATCCACAACTCAAAGGACTTTTTTGGATGCAGGTGATTTTAAAGCAAATGATTTTTTTGACATTCTCCCAGCTCTCTGCATCCACCCCAACCCCACAGGCACTGAAGGGCATGGGCAGCTTCCCCTGCACAGCTGAGTCTGGCAGGACATGTGGGAACAAGGAGCAGCACAAACAGCCACAAAAGCTGGGACCAGCCCCAGGAGGGAGTGCAGGAGCTGACCACGCTCAGCACAAGCCCACCCCATTCATAGTCCAGCTGCACTGCAGAGCAGCCCACCCCAGAGCATATGGAGGAGGGTGTTGGCAGCTTCCCTGCAACATCCATTAATGATAATGCTCCAAAGGGCACTTCCAGGAGCCCAGGTGGAGCAGGGAACAGCAGTAGGGGCCAGGCTCCTTCCCCACCAGGAGCCCATTCCCAGGGAACACTCAAGGCATGACAAACCTGAGTCCACACACCCAGGAACTCTCCCCAAGCCACTGGCCCTGAACCTGTCCAGCTTTGTGCAGATTCCCAGTTCCTCATCACACCAAGAGCTCATCAGCCCAGCACAATTACTGCTCCTCTGAGCTTGCCTCCAGCCCAGCACTGTGTGCTGAACAGCAGCCGAAACCGCCAGGAATATTTCCTGGCTTTCCCTGGGATCCAGAACACATGTTAATTAAATGCCAGTTTGTTATTCAAACAGACCTTTGGAGACTTCACAGCGCTAACAAGCAGCACATCCATTCCTGCTCCCACCCTCCCCACTTGGATGCGAGTTCCACGCTCCTCCACATGAGCTCTGCCTCCCCTCAGCCAGGGCAGAGCCCTCCTCAGCCTCCTGCTCCAAACAGAGGGGTCAGACCTGCCCTCAGCCTCACATCACTGGGTGTGCTCTCAGAGGCTGCAGGGATGGAGTTTCCACATCTCCCCATTTCCCAGCATCTATCACCCTTCCTGCCTTTTCCATGGGCTGGTCCTTCCAGCCACCACATCCTCCCCCCAACAGCCAGAGCCCTTCATAGGTGACAGAGGTGGTGACATTGGCCAGCACATTCCCTCAGGCCTTGGTCCCACTCTGCTCTGGGGGTCACTCACTCCTGGGAACAGCTACATCACCCTGGGGCACAGCCAGGCCCTACAAACCAGTGTGACAGGAAATACTCAACCCCAAAAGCCTGCACCAGGTGCTAAAGAGTGAGAAAAAGCCTCTCAGGTTGTGCCTGCCAAGCTCTGGGGACAAAGAACACAACCTTCCTCCAGCATCTTCCTCCAGAGACAGGAGAGAGAATGCTTTGTGTTCAACACCAGTGTGTGAGGCCATGAATGAAGCTCATCCTCCCCAATAAGAAGCACAGCACCAGCCAAATGTGGAGCAATTCATCTGGAAGCAATAGTTTGTTTGGCAAAGCCACTGAATATAGCAAAAAAATTGGATTTGCATCGAATTTTTGAGCTTTCTAACAAAGCAGGACTTGCCTTACTCAGTTAGAAAGCTAAGAGACCAAAACCTTGAAAAATTAGAGGATCTCAGTGATAATTTACTTCTTTTCTTCTTTAAATGAGACCAGTCAGGCATTACCAGAAGAAACTTTTCAACTTGCACCACCTCGGAGCAAAGCAGCATCTCTCCCAACCTGCAAGGCCAGTGCTCACAGCCCTCAGCAGAGCCAAAGAGGGTCAGGCAAGAGGGTGAACCCATTCACACACCTTGGTTTAATCAGCTGAACCCCTAAGTGTGGAGGATTTGAGGTGTGAGGGCCTGAAAAAGGGGATTTGTTTTGACCCAGCCCCAGGGCTGTGCTGACACAGCTCCCAGTGAGCAAGAGACAGGCAGGGATGCAGTCAGTGGACTCAAAGGTCTGGGTTAAACTGATGACAAGGATAAGGATGGGAAAAGCCACTCCAAGGCATCCAGAAAGGGAGTAAAGAGCTTTCTGCCATTATTTCACCCCACCTTTAGAGCCCTCTGGGGGGACCCCAGGTTCTTCTGAAGGTTTCTGGAAACCTTTGCTGCTCTTTGCAGCACAACCTGCACCACACCACACAGTTAATCTGTGCCTCTGCCTTTCTTTCAGTTCTTCACAAACTTTTCAGGGACACTGGGGCTCCTCTGAGAGAGAGGGCAGCTGTAACAGTGACATCTTTAATTTCAAACTCAGAAATCTTTTCAGAACCCATCTCCTCAAAAAACAGGTCTGGAGAAGTAGTGGTCTGGGAGTTTCTGCCCACTCTCTTTGTACTGTTTCTTATCCCAAGAAGGAAGAAATCCCCTAAAACTCAGCAGCCATCCTGGAATGTGTGCTTGGCTTGGGGACAGGAACACAGAACACACCTTTCCCATGGGGACACTTACCCTGACCAAGTGCAGCAACACTGAAAAGCAGTGACCCTGCCACCTGCTCCAGGCTGAGGTCACCAGGAAAACTCCAGTCCTTGGAAAAGGGGTTTAATGGAGCTGGTGATGGGAACAGTTAGGGGAGCAGAGGGGGAGGAACATCAGCTCCACGTCCTCCATCCACAGGGAGAACACAAATCCAGCTGCCACAGCCTGCAAATCCATCTCTTGGAAAGTCAACTAAGCAGTTTAACAGCATCCAGCTTCTGGAAACCACCATGTTATCCCTCTCCTCCTGTAGGGAAGCAGCTGGCACTTCTTCCAGGCCTCAAGGAAAGGATTTAATGCTCCAAAATCACATTCTAGGTGAGGCTGTGGAGCTCATATCCTTCCATGGTTTTGGTACAGAGGAGGAGAAGACCACGGTGGCCTGACCAAGCCCATCTCACCCTGCTTGGGAGAGTGAAAGCTGGGCAGTTCCCTCTGTGCATTTCAGTTGACTGGAATCTCAGAGAAAAAGTCAGGGGAAGCTCAATGCATGGCAGCATGTCCTCCCAGAGCAAGGGCAGGACACGACTGTCCCACCACAGAAGAGTCTCCTGAGCCGACTTCATGTCTGGCCAAAAGAAGTGTTAAATGCAACACAACACACACTTGTTAAAAATTAGAATATTTCCCTTCTACATTTTGTGCATAAAACCACAAAGGCCTTTTATTTTTCCTTCCCTGAGGAGCAATTTCCACTCCCTGCAGACCCCAAGTGCTCGAACCCACTGAGACCTCCAAGCACCTGACCCAAATCTTCCACACATCTGACCAGGGGCAGCCCACACAGCCCAGACTGCTGCCAGCTGAGGGTCTGATCCCGCTGCTTCCCCAGTTTCTGCTGTAAGCCAGGGTCAGCACCCACGCTCCAGCATCCATCCCCACCTCTGCGTGCGAGCACAGCCAGGTTTGAGCCACAGCAAAGCCTCCCTGCCATGGCAAGAGAGGCCAGCAGGACCCCGAGCCATCCTGATCAAACCAAAGAGGGCCAGGAGGAATGGAAGACCCAAGCACCATCCTCCTGCATCCCTGGCACTCATCAGCTGGGCTGGGCCATGCCCGTGGGGGCCGAGCAGCAGCACCAGGGCCGGGCTGGACGCGGAGCCGCGCTCACCTTCGGTGCGGATGGTGAAGGGCGAGTCCCCCAGGCGCTTGGCTGAGAACTGCCCTCCCAGGGACGTCATCAGGAAGCACAGGGTGAAAAATCCAATGCCCAGCACGAAAATCCTGCGGGAGAGAAAGCAGAGCTGGAGCAAGGTGTGATGAGGAGCCAGCTCGTCCCTCCAGGGCCGGCCCCGCCAGTCTCTGTCCCCAGGGTGATCCCTTTGCACAGCAGCAGGAGAGGCTTTGGGTGTCTGGGACAATCCCAGCTCCATCCCTGTGGCTCACCCCACCCAGCCCTGGTAAGGAGCATCTGTGCAGCCCCAGCCACACCAGCACCTCACCCCAGACCCACGTGAGCTTCATAAAGAGCCCAGGACACTTCTGCCCAAGCCCTGGCACCGAGCAGGGGGGTTTTGCCCAAGAACCCCCTCTGAAATCCTTGCAGCCTGCTCCAGTGGGCAGGCCTTGAGGGATCCTCCACTGCACTCAAGGGGGAGTGGTGGATTTGCAGCTTCAGTGGGGAAGCTGAGCCAGACCACAACTGCCCCGAGCTGCTCCAGCAGGTCCAGCCCAACAACCCAGGTGCAGGAACCACTACAATAAAAAATACCTGTGTTCCTCTGGGAGAGGACCTTTACCTTCCCCTCCTCCTCAAAGGATCTAAAAAAAAACCTTTTAGTTTTTTAAATAAAGCCTTTTGTTCCCCTGTAACTAGGCCACCGGCATTGTCATTGTGTCACAACGGGACGAGGAGGGACCTGCACCGGCAGCACTCATGTGGCCTGGGGCCATCCCCTTGCTGCTCTGTTCACCGGGGTTGGCAGAGAAGTGGCTCCCCGGGTACACACTGGGCAGGATGTCATCTGCAGTCACTCCCATCCCAGCTCAGGTCACCTCCAGCGAGGGGCAGGAGCTCCCAGCACTGCTCCTGCTCAGCCCAAATTCAGGCCAGTCACTCTTGGGGGTGGAAGGGCTGAAGGCAGGAGCTCTGTGCCAGCCTGGTTGTTGTGCACCAGGGAGTGTCAAGCAGAGTGCTCTGTGCCAAGGGATGGATGTCTGGCCTCCTTCCACTGCTCAGACACGCTGCCATCATCCTTGAGACTCCGTGGAGGTGCAGCACCTCCAGCAGACACACAGGAGAAACCCTGGCAGAGCCACTGCCAGGAGTCAGTGTGACAGCTCCCAGAGCAGCAGCGTGAGCTCAGCCACCAAACCCAGGGGAAATCTCCAGGAGGAGAAGGAGAAGAGACAGCCCCCAGCCAGCCTCGTGAAACAACAGGTTTGTCTTCCAGCAGGTAAATCCTATGTGGGACAGGGAGCTGAGGAAGCCTCTCAGCATCCCTGAGCAAAGGGAAGCAAACCACAGAGGACAGGAGCCTCCAACTCTCCTGTACGAGCCCACAGCATCCTCCACAGGGCTCAGGAGCTGCACACAGCCACAGCACAGCCACCCAGGCTTTCCCAGGTGCAAAGGAGCCCACAGCCCTCCACTTCAGCATTCCTACACAGCTAAAAGGCAGAGGAGCAGCAACTAGCCTTCAACTCTGGGCTACAGCACGCCAGCACTGCAATTAACTGCTGCTGAAAAGGGCTAACAAATAAAGTGACCTGCTTCAAAGCCCTTGTTAGTGACTGGAGATGTTGTGGAGAGCTCAAGTACCGGGTCAAGCAGCTCAAGAAGAGCTGGGCTTCCCCAGGGAGATTTAGTGGAGGAGCTCCCAGGGCAGCTCCCTGCTGTCCCAGCACAGCATGGCCAGCCTTTGCATGCCTAGAAGGACTCCTGGGCAAGACATGGCACTTGCAGGGGATCCCAGGAGCTCCCTACCTCCATCCAGGCAGCTGTGACGCTGCTGTCACACAGACAGCACACACCTGAGCCCCAGATCAGGGCAGCCTCACTCTCAGCATCAGCCAGCCCAAGAACAGCGGGTTTCCTTTGCCTGCTCCAAGGAGGATCAGCCCTGCTCACAGCAGACAGGCCCCTAGCTCCTGCCCATGCCCATGGATCAGCCCTGCCCCATCCCCAGCAGATCAGGGGCACCTGGCCAGGGCTCTGGACAAGCCCAGCTCCCCAGCCCCTTCTGACCTCCCACCTCATCAAAGGGGAAAAGCAATACCTGGGCTTATCAGCACTAGTGAGCTCTGCCAGCAGCACACAGCACCAGCACAAACACTCTCTGACAGCCAGGCCAGAGCTGGCCCAGCTGGGAGAGCTGATCCAGCTGGGAGAGCTGATCCACCTGGGAGAGCTGATCCACCTGGGAGAGCTGATCCACCTGGGAGAGCTGATCCAGCTGGGAGAGCTGATCCACCTGGGAGAGCTGATCCAGCTGGGAGAGCTGACCACCTGGGAGAGCTGATCCAGCTGGGAGAGCTGATCCACCTGGGAGAGCTGATCCAGCTGGGAGAGCTGACCACCTGGGAGAGCTGACCCACCTGGGAGAGGAGTTGCTCAAGTGCATCACTAAAACTGCCTGACATCCCCGTGCAGGCGTGGACCAGCTCAGGTCCCTTTAATTTCCCAATGAGCCGCCCCAGGAGGGTGGAAAACAGTTTCTACAAGATACATAAACCCCTGTGCACTCACTAATGCAGGCTCCCATCCCCAAAGGCCTGGCTACAGGCACAGCTGCTGAGCCCCACAAGCAGTGACCAGTGGAGCAGAGCCACCCCCTCTCCAGCAGATGCTGATGAGCCATCGAGCTGTGGAATCTGCACACAGGCACGATACAGAGCTCAGCCCCCTCCCCCAAGCAGACCTGGGAGAAGGGTTTCCAGAGAGCTGTGGTCCAGCTCCAGCAGGGAGGTGATTGTGGAGGCAGCAGAGCGTCCCTGATGCTGCAAAGCAACGTGGTGTCCCATAAATAGCTTGGAGAGGGGGTGATCTGGGGACATTAGTGCACTGCCATTATCACAGCCTGAGCCCAGTGCAGTGCTGGCTCTGGGAAAAGCTCTCAGGAACACACTGGAGGGAATTGCTGCACCCAGCTTGGCTTTGGAGGGCTGAATTTGCCCTTAGAGAACGCTGTCTGCCATGGCCCTCCCCTGGCAGGAGAGGACAGCAGCAAGCTGGAGAAGAAACAAACTGGAGGGGGTCAAAGCCCAGCCAAGTCCTGCACCCCAGGGTCCTCCCTGTCCTGGTACAAAACCCACCCATGGGCCTGTCCTGGCATTCCAAGGGGCATTTTAACAAAGCATCACCTGAATAAATACCCAGGCCTGATCCTGCTCTTACACCTCCTATTGACAATATCTTCATCACTATGCAAGACTTTGTTGATGCTTTTTAATCTTCATAATTATAGTCTGGCAAGGAGGGATGGTTAATGACTGAGCAGAAAGAAAAAGGAGAAGGGAAGAAAAAGATACAAAGGTGATCTGTGCTCTACCATTTCCCGAGGAAACTAAACCTTTTTCATTTTGACTGGATTACAGAGAGAGTATGGGAGATGCAAGAAGCCTGGCCCAGCCTCAGCTGAGTGGAAACTCCTTATACAGAAAACAAATTTACCACAAAGTAGGTAAAACCAGATCCCAGATGGTCCAAATGCACTGGGTCCTCTCCCCCAAAATCAAGACTAACTCCCTGAAGACTATGGAGTTCCAAGGACCGAATAACATCTATCCTGCATGCTGGCTTTGCCTGTCATCCAATGTCACGTTTAATTCATTGCTCAGGCACAGTTCTGGTGCCAAGTCCCTCTCCACATCCTCCCCAAACTGAAATGTTCACAGTTTTGGGCTCTGGCTCAGTGCCCAAAAGAGAAGAAAGGAAAATTCCTCAAGTCTTAAATGAAAATTGGAAGCGATGCCCCAGTCATGGAGGATTTTGTCCCATGGAACTGAAAGCTGGATGTGAGAGGAGCATCTGAGTGCTGAGTTGGGATGTGGTGGGGGGAGGAAGGCCAGCAGCACCCAGCAGGACAGGACTGTGACACTGGGAATGTGACACTGGGACTGTGCCCATGGTGCCACATCACCCAGCTGGGACCCACAGGGAGAATCCTACACAGGTGCACGGGAAGCCAAGGGCTACAGAGTCAGGAAACATCTTTTATTAGACAAGTTTTCAACTCCCAGAGGCTGAGCTACCATTCCTACCAGCAGAAGTCAGGTTGATAAATGATCCCTCTCCCTCAAACCCTTTTTGCTCAGAGCCTGACAGGGTTGTGGTGCTGTCAAACTGATGCTCAGCCATGGGCACCGTGATCCGTGCAGGGGACCAGAGTGAGCTCTCACTGCCCAGTGTTACATCCCACAGAGAGGCTGGCTTTGGTTTCCAGCTGGCAAACACAACTCCAGAGCCAAGAGCTGGGTGAGCTGGACCAGGGCTCCTCGATGAGCTCAGTCTGGACCTGGCACCATCACAAATGAGACCCTTTGCTGCTGAGATGAAGTCAGAGCCACCCCTGGACATTCCTGTGGTTTTCCAGTCTGATCTGCTCCCTCTCCCCTTCCCTTTCTGCAGGTGCTCTCCCAGCTCTGCATTGCTTTGCTGAGCGTGTCTGGAGGGTGGTTAATGAAATGTTTTGGTGCACAGGATCAGGTTTCCTGTGTGCTGTTTGCCGATGGCACCGCTCCTCTGATGGCAGCCATCCACATGAGGCAGGGGATTGCACCACGGGATTCCCTGCAGCAGTGAGGCTTTGCCCAGCCAGCAGCAGGGACACATCCTGACTGCCAGGACCTTCTCCCACTCCTGGAGGTTATCTCTGACCCACATCAGCTGAGGAGCTGGGGGTGCTGATGTTAGGGGAGCAGAGCTGATCTGCACCGGGTTATGGCTGGAGCTGGGCAGTGCCAGCACTCACCCGTGCTGGGCTGCGAGCAAGGTGACACAGGACCTGGGGGTCACACTCAGCATGACAGCAGCATGGTGGAGAGGTGCAGAGGTCCTGGACACTGTGGGACAGTAAGGAGAGGGTCTTGGGAATTCCTCCTCTTGCACAGGGAGAGCCTGAGTGTTAACAACAAGGTAACACCGCTGGTCCCAGTGGCACCAGTACTGGTCTGTACTGGTTGGAGAGCAGAAGCCAGCCCAGGGCAAATTCTCCACCTGGACACCAGAGACCATCCAGCCACTTTGTCATCACCCTGAAATGCACTCCCCGTGCTCTCCCACCCTGACCCCGGGTCACTGCAGGGGATGGGGTTTCCCTGTCTCAGGGGTGATGCCCAGGGCACAGCGATGCTCCAGCCAGTCTCTTCCTCTCTGTGGAATTCAAACCCAGTTAAGAAAGCAAACAGTCAGGCAAAGAGCATTCCCCGGGGTGGCTGTGCCCTTCTCGTGTCTCGCAGTCACTCCCTGCTCCACTCGGAGCGAGCCTGGGCTGTGGAACCCTCACACCTCGGCCACCACTTTGCGGCGTCCCCTTGGGCAAGTTCCCCAGTCCCAGGGCAGTGCCGCGGGATCCAGCAGGTGAAATCGCTCCAGGCAAGCGGAGCCAAGCAGCTCCGAGGAGAGGCAGACAACCTCTGCACACCTGAGTGCGAGCCCAGCCTGTCCTGCTTCCCGACGCCGGGCGGTAGCAAAAAGGCAGCGAGCGGATCCCTCCGGTGACCCCAGACCTCCAAACACAGCGGGGAGCGCTGGAAACCGCTGGGCTGGGCTCACCCCGCCTTCAGCTTCGTCCCCCGGCACGTTCCCCTCCGTCTCTGGGCGTTTTGGTCCCTTTCCCCACCGAAAAACCACGCAACCGCCAACATCTCCCGTGTGCCTCAAGCCCGGGAGCAACCCAAGCACATCACCGGTGAAGCGAAGAAGCCGGAGAGCCAGCGCTGGAGAGGGGAAGCGAATGAATGGAAGCGAAAATGGGGAGTTACAGCAAGGGGAAAAGGCAGTGGGTGGGTACGGGTGTGCTGGAACCGGAGAGGTTCAGATTTGGACATCCACCCCGGCCCCGCTGACAGCTCAGGGCGGGTTTCGAAATCCCCAGCTGCACCAGCAGGCTTAAACCAGAGGAACCGAATCGCCCCGAGCGTAAACACCTCCGAGAACGGCAGTCAAAAAGGCAGCGGCGATAA
>VXBQ01006081.1:8315-50263 GCA_013400175.1 Phainopepla nitens | reverse complement strand
GGTGGCGGGGCTGGGGGGAATCGCGGCAGCAGCCCCGCGCAGGTGGCAGCCCCTCGGGAGGCAGCGGTGGCCCTTCGGCGGGGACAGTCGGGCCAGAAATGGCACCGAGCACCGTGCCCGGGTGCTGTTCGATTCGGGGGGGTTCAGGAGCGGGGCGAACCTCCCTTGTGGGGAAAGGCGGGTCAGGAGTCTCTGAGAGCACCAGGCTGCAGCTCTGCGGCCCCATCACTCTGTTTTCCCTCTCGGGGGCACAGTCACGGGCCACGACGTGGCTCCCCAAAGTCCTGGCTATTCCAGGGTGCTGCCAGAAGGACCGGGGCGGTGTCCTTGGGAAGACAAAGGAAGGGCCGTGAGAGCTGAGGCGGGAGAAGCAGTGCTGAGCTCAGCAGAGGTGTTTCCTGCTCTCCCGTGAAAGGTGACGAGCAGAAAAAACCTCCCAAAAGTTGGGACTTAAAGGAGCCAAGTGTCTACAGAGCCCAGAGACACCCCATTTCCAACCCCAGCCGGGATGGGTGCACCCCACTGGGGGTGAGGGAAGGGATGCAGCACCCCAGGGTGAGCACAGAACAGCTGGAAGGACGAGGCTGTGGCCCATGTGCACTCCTGGCCAGGCTACAGGACAGGGCCAGGCTGTGGGCTGGGGCTGTGGTGCCAGCAGGACCCCCTCATGCCACACTGGCCCCGTGGCTGGCTGTCCCTTCTTGCACAGGATACCACCACGGGGTGACACTGGGGGACAGCTGTGCCTTCTTTGCCTTCCCCACGATGGGATGCTCTTCCCCCATGGTCTTCCCCAGCCTTTCTCCAACACATTTCCCTCCAGAGAGAGGCACCTGCCTGCAGCCCCACCTGCCTGGCCTGGCTCGGTGACCTGCTCCTCCAGTGCTGAGCAATTCCAACGCCCTCCCAGCACCAGCCACCCACTCCTCAAAACTACAAACTGACCTTCAGCGAGCACAATCCCAGGGTTTTCCTGTGAAGAGGGGGAAATGCTGCTGTGATACTGCATTTCCAGAGGCATCCCAGGTGCTCACACTGCTTCCTTCTCCCCAGGGGAAACCAGGACTGGCCTTGGTCAGCAAAGCTCCAGGGAGCATAAGCTGCAACAGCACCAGCCACAAGTGAGCTCAGGCACAGCAGCTGGAAATTTACCCCAAACCAGAATTTTTCCTCATAAAACAGCACTTTTTGTTCCAAGCAGAAGTGAGAGGCAAAACCATATTGTCCAGGACTTCTTAAGTGCTGAAGGATTTTTGTGTTCATCCACACTTTTCATGGGCAGGTGGCAGGGAAGAAGTCATTGCCACACCAGGTCTGGGTAGGCTCGCAGCAGGAGGTGGCAGACAGATGCACAGACTGAGGATTTGCAGGAACTCTGCCTCAGGAGCATCAGTCAGCGCTGTCAAGCCAAAACCTCGGGTCACCTTGGCAAGGACTCCCTTCTCTGAAGTCTGTGGGCACATTATGGACACCACCAGGCAGCTCCAGTGCATGGAGAGACCCCAAACACCAGCTGGGTGCTCAGTCCCTGCTATTTTAGGTGCAGCTGGGGGCATCTGACCTCCTCTGGAAAAACCACCTGGCATTCTTCACCTGGCCATTGGGCAAGTGGGGGAGCAGCAGCCTGAAGGTGCTGTGAGGATCCTGCTACCCCTGATCTCCTCCCTGCTCGCTCCATTCCCAGCTCCTGCTGCTCTGACAGGAATTCTTGGCCTCATCTGAGCTGTAAAACCACCTCAAAATGTGGTGCTGCCCTCCAGAGCCCGGCTCCAGCCGGCAGCAGGAGGCAGAGCCCTTCATTCCAAGAACTTTCCAAGATCAGCTCAGCTCCTCGGGGCTGGAAACCTTCCTAAGGCACATAAACACTGCATGGAGTGGGTGGTGGAGCAGCCAAGCCACTGCCTGGTGTGTGCCAGAATCCAGCTGTGCCTTCCTGAGAGCCTGGGAGGGACAGGGGACACCTCACCCAGAGTGCAGAGCAGGGGGGACCAGAGTTCCAGTGAGGGGTGAGTTCTGTGGGATGGGACCCTCTGACCTCCACCAGGATAAGCCAAGGTCCTTCTGTGCATCCCAGGAGCTCTGGATCGTGCCAATCCAGCTCTCCCCTGAGGCCAGGGGCAGCAGCTTCCCAGCAGGAAAAGTCTGAGATGTGGTGATTATTTAAGAATTAGGGGAGAAGGGACCAGGGAGGAGATGGTGTCCTCCCACTCCTCCTTCCAGAGCTCATGCTGAGCTGGAAAATGCCCCCAAAGAGTTTGGCTGTTTCTTGGGCAGGCAGAAGGCAGCTCAGCCACTTTGGCTTCCCCCAGGTGCCTCTTGCAGCACTGACCAGGAAAGTAAAATAGAATAGAATAGAATAGAATAGAATAGAATAGAATAGAATAGAATAGAATAGAATAGAATAGAATAGAATAGAATAGAATAGAATAGAATAGAATAAAAATTAAATTAAATTTAAAAAATATAGAAATCTCGTCAGGGTGCTGGGGTCAGCAGGGAGCAACAGTCAGAGTTACTTCTGCTGCTCCCAGTTCCCAGCAGGATCAGCCGTGCAGGATCCATCACCCCAGGGATGGAATGTGGAATTCCCCACCCCCCAGGGCCCTCGTCCCCAGCAGAAGCTCTGCAGCAGCCAGTCCTTTCCCCGTGCTGCTGCTTGAAACAAAAGCTTAATTAACTACCAGCTCGCTGTCTGTTTAGAGGGATAAATCTAAAATCCAAGGATGGTAATAAAGCAGTGAATTATCTTCTTTGGCAGCTGAGAAGCAATAGCCCCAAAAATCAATATGCTGGAGTTACACTGCACACACACACACACACACATTTGTTTGTTATTCCGAATTCAGCAGCAGCAGGGAATGGAGAGAGCCAGCTCAGCAGCCAGCTGGCCCCAAAGAAACCAGTTCTGCACCAGTTAGAGCCCCTGCCCAGGCAGAGGCAGGCGTGGAGCATCTCCAGTGCAGGCTCCAGGCTGCCCCTCCACAGCTCTGCCTGTAACTGGGGCAGGGCCAAAGTTCCAGCTCTGACACCAGAGCATCCTTGGGGACATAGGACTCACACTGCAGCACTGGCCCAGTGCCCTGGTTTAGGGCAAATTTGGGAGGAAACCTCTGAGTGGGTTCTTCTAGGAAGCAAATTCAAGCAGCCCCTCCCCTCACTGGTTTGGGAGACATAAACCTCCTTCGAGAGAAGTGGAAAAAACTGTTTATTTAACAAGCAAGGCACTCACAACCATGGAAAATTAATAATATTAAACAATGGAACCTCCCGTTGTTCTGAAGAGATGGCAAATTCAGAAAGAGAGTCCTTGTCGTGGGGTGTGGCTGGGCTTGCTCAGCGTCTGTCAGTCCCTCCTGTGCTGGAAAATGCCACGTCCTGGGTCCTGCTGGGCCATAGGTGTGAGCTCCCAGTGCTCTTCTGGGTTTTCAGTCCAGAGCAGGGCTGATCAGCTCCAAGAAAAAGAAAAGCCACAGTCTGGGGAACTTATCTGCCTCAGCTAGCTAAAAAAACTAACCAAAAGCAAAGGAGAGCTCTCTCTTCTGTCTGTCTGTGCTGCAGACAGCACAGTCCAGGAGAGGGAATGTGTGGGAGCAAGTGCAGCTTCTGAAAATGAACTCTGTGCTTCTTCTCCTCCTTCACTCTCAGAACCAGTCTGAAAGGTGCACAACTCAATATCCAGCAGAAACAGAACAGACCACTGGGGATACAAGTGTCACAAAGTCACCCCAGCACACCCAGGAGAAGACCTTGGGAATTTCCAGCTGATCCCTGGTGACTGTGCAACCCCGAGTCCCAGAGCTCCATAACCAGCCATGGTTTGGGTCCCCACAGCTGCAGGAAAGGGGTTCTAAATGCAGGGGGGCTGCAACCCACCAGGAATAAATCTTGAAATCCATTCCTGCAAAGGTCACAGACACACACTCATCACTGATCAGCTGGGACACCTCCAGACAAGCCACAGTGGCAGGATTTATCTGGGCTTTTGGTGAGCAGTGCCTCTGTGCTGGGGATCCAGAAGCATCCCAGCACCCTCCAGAGACTCCCCACTCCAGCCCAGGACCCTCCTTCAGTGCTTTCCAAAGCCTGGGGCTTGGATCTGCCCGTGTTTCATCTTGGAGCCTCCTCTGATCTTCAAGCTACTGGGTCTTCATGGAAAAATAATGATCCCAGAGGGGGAGAACAACAGCAGACAGTGGAGTCCTAATGTGCTGTGACAAGCCAGCTCCTTAAGTTCTCCCCAAACACAGTCCTGCCCTTGAGATAAGAGAGATAATTTGATTGCAGGAGCTGCAATGCCCACATGCTTTGGGCATTAGGATCACTTAGTCACCGTAACTCCTCTGTCGTCACCCCCAGGCGACATTGCTGGGGACAGGGAGCTCTTTTATTGACATGGAACAGCTCAGCTCCACCACCGGCTCAGCCTCAATTGCTGCATTCACACCTCGGCCCCTCTCTGGAGCAACAAGGCAGAACGGCTTCGAGCCTGGGGCAGGCCTCCTGTGCCACTGAGCATCACCAGGGGCAGCAAAAACCCCTAAATCTGCTCCTCTGTTGGTGCTTGGAGAGAACCCTGGGCAAAGAGCAGGGAGGGGATGGCAGTGTCCTAAAGCCACCTTTGCATCCCCGTGCACGGGATGCTCAGCAGCTCCCCGAGACTGCTGAAAGGGACCAGGAGGAACCAGCAACGACCCTGGGCCTTGCTGCTGCCAGAGCAGTAGATGTGGGTGCTGGAGATTCATCCACCAGCCTGAAGTCCCTGTGACTGCAGCCTGCAGGAGATGAAACATTTCCCTTCAACACTTGGAGTCCAGAAACACTGCTCAGCTAACAGGCAGCACTGAGAGGGCACCTGACACTGCCCTGGGGGGATTTACCAATCATGAGGGTCCCAGAATCTGTTCTCTGGTCCATGGGGCTGCTCTGTTCCCTGGAGCTGTTCTCTGGGGCAGTTCTCCAGTTCCCAGGGCTGTTCTCTGACCCCTGGAGCTGTTCTCTAGTCCCTGGAGCTGTTCTCAACGTTTTCTGGTCCCTGGGGGTGTTCTCTGGCCCCCAGAGCTGTTCTCTGGTCTCTGGATCTGTTCTTTGGTCCCTGGAGCTGTTTACTGGGGCTGTTCTCTGTTTCCTGGAGCTGTTTTCTGGAGGTGTTCTCTGTTTCCTGGAGCTACCTGCATGGCTGAGGTCTCAGTGGGGTGCACGGTACCACCAGGCAGACACTGACAGCACCTGGGAGCCCAGTGGTGATGTTCAGCACTTCTACCCTGCCTAAAGGCAGAGCCAGCAGCATCCCTGGGGGCAGATCCGGCAGGGCTGGAGGCTGGCTGCAGCCCTCAGCACTCGGGATGGGCTCTCTCAGCCCACGGGAGCCTCCACCGGGGAGCAGGAGGAGATTCCAGCCCCTGGATCCCCAGGGATGCTGCAGCAGGGCCCAGGACACGTGCTGTGCTCAGGTACAGCTGCGGTGCACAGCCCGGTCAGGGGTGAAACGCGGGATTCTCCAGCTCCCGCTGTCAGCGCTGCCTCGCACGGGGAATTTGGGAAGCTCTCGCTCCTCCAGCCTGTCAGCACTGTGAATCCCTCACTTCCATTAGCTGCTAATTCGCTAGTTCAGCAGAGGAGAATAATCGATGTAGGGATCACTCCTCAGCTCCCAATAGGATTACGTGTGCTGAGAGCAGCGGGGCAGCTGAGCTTCCGTTTCTCTTCCTGCTTAAATAAACTCATGCATTTTTCTTACTATGTTAATTAAACCCAGCAACGACCCCGGCTTCACCGAGAAGCAAACACAAAAGGTGAAAGGAAAACCCGAACCAGCTTTATCGGGCACCAAGGGCTCCTGGCTCCCCGGCTGCAAAGGGAGATGCTCAGAGGAAACTCGAGCAGCGATTAAAAATTAAAGAGAGAGGAAGATGTGTGCAGCAGAGAAGGGAGCTGCATTTGGATCGCTGCATTAAGGAGCAGTTTCTGACCCCCCCGGGGAGCACAACTCCCTCACTGGGCAGCTCTGCCCAGCTCCAACCCGGCGGGGGAGAGGCAGCAAAAAGGGACCGAGCCCAGGGCAAAGGAGAGCGTCAGGGCAGGGTGGGAAATGCTGAAACGCTGCTGCTGAAGGGGAGGGAGCATCCCTCCTCCCTCTGGGTGAGGTTATTTGAGGCTAAGCACCCCAGAGAGCCCTCAGCGGGAAGGGGACCAGGAAAAAGAGTCAGCCCCGAGGGCTGGATCTGTCCCTTTGTCGGGCAGACTTCTCAGAGCTGCCAGTTCAGGTTTGCCTCCCCCCCGCCCCGTGCCTCTCTGTCACACTCAGCTGAGCACATTGCCCAGCCCGGTGCGGTCCCAGGAGGACAATACAGTGCTCGGCCATTGCATTAGCATCCAAAGGACAAGAAAAATCCTCTGGAGGAGCCTCCCCGGCTTGTTAGCACGTTATCCTGAGCTCCTGCAGCAAGTGCTGCCCCCCCGGCCCCGGAGAGTCCAGGAGCTCCCCCAGCCGTGCCGCGGGGTGAGGATGGAATAAAATTCAATGTTCTGTGTGGAACAGCCCCCTGACCTGGTGGCATCACCACGCACAGTGTGGAGATGTGCTGGAGCTCAAGGTGAAAAGTGCTTCACACGGGGTTGGGGAGAAGGGAAGAGCTTAAACCCCCCTGGCAGGCTCCTGCATCCACAAGGACCTACCCAGCGAGCCAGGGCTCACTTCAACACCCCAGAATGAGCCCAGCAGGGTCCTCACACCCCCTGCAAGGGGCTGGGGAGTGCCAGAGCTGGGAGCACTGCAGTGGGCAGCGAGGTGCTGGAGCAGGAGGAAGGTTTAGCCAAATTAAGAGGGACAAGATATATCAAGCTTCAGCTGTAATTAAATAAAATCAAGTCAGGGGTGAGAAGAGCAAGAGGTCTCCAGCCTTTTAATTCCTGTGGGAGAGTGGACACGGCTGCACAGCGCTCCCAGCCCTTCCTGACAGGGTTTGTGAGGGGTCTGTGCCCCAGGGCAGGGTGTCCCTGAGCTCGAGCACCACAGAGGAGCTGAGGGTCCCCACCCATCCCTCGGGGCCCAACTCACAGAGCTCTCCAGCTCAAGGCAATTCCTTTGCCCCAGCTGTGTTAGAAGTTGCTGTATCAGGAGGCTGAAAGTGGGAGAAGTCTCATTTTGCAGCCACATCTCTGCCAAAAGGCTTCAAAATTAATCCAGGAAATCCTAAACTGTCCTGAATTATTCAAATTCATGATGAAACAAATGGAAAGCCCCCAGCTATGGGCTGGGATCATGCAGTTAGACTGTTAGAAAATAAACCTCTGAAACCCTCGGACATTCAAACCTGAGAGACTACATGAAGAAAAATGTTCGCTTTTCACATACAAAGAGTGGAAATAATTTTAGATTTTTATTATTATTATCATCATTATTATTATTATTTTAGAAAGGAAATAAGCATATTTCAATCCAGTCAAGAGTGAAATTGAGTTTAACAACAAAGCAATTTCTATTAGTGGAGACAGAGGGGAAAAAATATGGATGAATAGGAAACTCACAAAGAAATGTGTCAGACAATGATGGAATTAGGAATTAAGATACTTTGCTTTACTGCTGATAACATAAGCACATAATGATCTACCTCATCCCTAATGTGCTCCCTTCCCATAACAGCACTGTAAAATCACAACAGTGGAAAAGATTGGGGTTTGATTCTGCCCTCCATCCAGCAGGGAAGGAAAGGGCTGCTGTGCTTTGTGACCCCCATTAGGGCTGGTCCCCTTCTCCTACAGAGCCCCTCCTCTTGCCATCCCATTCCTTTGCACCTTCTCCACTCACTGCTGGTGCTTTTGGGGACAGGCAGCATCCAGCTGTCCCCTGTCCCTCCTGAGGGACAGCCCAGCCCACACAGCAACACCTCGGGCTCCCTCCCCAGGTGCCGCTGCTCCTCATCTCAAATCATCTCCATTGCCAAGGATCCCAGTCCTTTGGTTAAAAATTTAAAGTTTGAATAGTCTTAAGCATCAAATCTTAAAGCAATTACACTGCCCTAAATCTTTATTGGCTTTAAGGATTAACTTCTCATCTCCAACAAGGCAGCTCCACTTGTTTCTCCTCAGCAGGATCACAATTTGAATATGGAGACAAAGGAATATTGATCACACCCCATATTGCTAAATGGAATTTTTTGTACTCTTCCCTTAATTTTTCCCTCTTTTCTAGAGTTCTTCTCCTACAGACAAGCCAGTGAAGGTGAACTGCTGCAGGAGCTGAGGCTGGAGCTGCCAGGTGCTCTGTCACAGAGGCAGGGAGGAATGCAAAACTCAATTTCCAGCAAGTCCTGTTCCCTTTGAAATCAATTAGGCGGCTCCCAAGGCCCTGGGCTGACAAGAGATGGACAGAGGCAATCAAGGGGAGCAGCACTTGAGTAAAAGAGCAGTAAAAGCACGGAGCAATTCCCTAAAATGCTGCTGATCCATCAGCTAAGAGGGTCTGTGAAGGAAGCCAGGATTTGAACAGCTGGTGTTGCACCACCCCTCCTCCCCAGGGCACGGCTGGGACACGGGGCCAAAGCCACCCCAGAGCCTGGCACAGCTGTGACATGGGCTGGGTTTTCCCTGGGCTGGCACCCAGCCCTGGCTTAGGGACCCAGATGTGACCTTTAGGGACAAGACCTCATTCCCAAAGGGGATTTGGCCCCATCATGGGGGGGTTCCACTCCTTCAGGCTCAGCATCCCTCTGGCACAACAGACATCCAGAAAGTGGCACCACAAGGAGCACACGGTGGCCTTTGTGTGACCCAGAGGGGCCCTGGAGGGGGGGAAGGCCAGCAGAGGACAGGCAGCTCCTCAGGGAAGGATGGTTTCAGGTTTTCCCTCTCCATTTCCTTGCTCAGGAGGGAAGAGCACTGCTGGCAGAGCTTGTTCCCACATTTACCCACATTTACCCACATCAAAGCTCTCTCAGAGCCTCTGTCCTCTGAATTTCCAAAAGGAAGAGGAGAAAAATCAGAATCAGCAAACTGAGGAGCAGTTGGAGCTGTACTTGGTCTTAAAGAGGATTGATAAGTCTCCTCCACAGCAGTAAATAACCAGACTTTACTCCTTGCCCAGAGGTAGGAGCATCCCATCTCCAAACACCTGCAATAAGACACTTGCAATTACTGCTTTGTCTCCTGGAAACTAGTAAATAATTCAAACAACGCTGCTTTTTTTTTTTTTTTTTTTTTTCTTCTTTTGTTTTTCATTTTAATTAATCCACATAGAATTTTGTCTTCCAAACACAATCACAGCAGCCCAGGAACAGCCAGCAGAGGAACTCATTACCCAGCTTCCCAGCCAGATCTGCAGCCCTTATTAATAGAGACTTCACCAAGCAAGGAATTAATAAACCCTGAATGCAAGGGGGAAGGGAAGCACTCCTGGAGCACATCAGCCTCTCCACCTTGTCCCTGGGATGGTTGGTTAGAGGTGCCAGGGGGCTGCCATGCTTTAGGGACAGCCAGATCCTGCCTCCTGCAGCCAAGTGCCACCATCCTCTGTCAGTGCCCAGGAGGAGATGCTGGGTCCAAACCAAGTGAGGGAGTCAGGAAAGCTGGCTCAGCACACACAGGTCACTGCACAGCCACTGGCACAGCCCAAGGGTGTGTTTCACGGAGCTGTGCTAATCCTTCCTCTCTCTGCACCAGGAGCAGCCTGGAGCGCTGCCTGGGCACAGAATTGCTCTCACCTGGGGTGGCTGTGTGGAGTGCAGACACACAGGCCCCTCCAAGCCCCTGCCCTGGGAGGAGAGAGCAGGATTGTGCCCCCCAGCAGCCCACTGTGGGGTAAAACCCTGCATCCAGCTGATTTTGGGGGTTTGGATCCTGTCTCAACACCCACATGGTGCCTGTGCTCATGAGTGTCCTGTGGTGGGCACTCATCCATCCATCCATCCATGCTGGATCTGCTCTGGCTGACCCCTCAGGAAGACGAAAACCAGCTCCTCCTTGGAGAAGCCCCTGTTCCAGTGGGGTTTTCCTGATGGTCTGGGTGGGACAGTACCAACTGCAGGCATGGACACAAGGAACACCCTTCTCCTGAGGGATGCTCCTGTAGGAAGATGCATTCCCTGGAGTGACTTGCAGAGGGACCAGGCCCAGCCACAGCAGGCTGGCACCACAGCCTTGCTCTGCCCTGCTTTTCCCTGTCTGGGTTTTTGTCTCCCTGTGCCCCAGCCCCGGGAAGCGCCGTGCTGGCTGTGCAGGCTGCAGGAGGGTGGGAATCGCTTCAGCTCCGCAGCTTCTCTGCCTTGATCAGCTGCTCTTAGATAAACAGCAGTACATCAATAAGCAGCTCTAATTAGAGGTGTTAATAGCACTGGGAGCTGGGGGAAAGCACATCGAGACAGGAGGGAGAGCAGTTGGCAATCTGAGGAGAGCACGGGCAGGAGCTGGGATGCTGAGGACTTTCCCCTTCTGCCCTGGGGGGGCTTGGCAGGACGTGCACCCCACGGGTGGGACAATCAAGCTCCAGGAGCCCCCACGAAATTGCCAGGGAAATANNNGAAATTGCCAGGGAAATATCCCCCGTCCTGATTATCTTGAATAATTTATGCAGATGCTGTCATGCATTCATTATTTATGGAAGTCTTGCAAAGCCGTGGATATTCACAACCATTCGCTCCCTTCTAGAAACCTCCATCAGTGAGGGGTGCTGGGAGCTGGAGTGAAATTACACCTCGGGGAGCTCAGCTCCCTGTGGCACTGGGGACAGGGCACAGAGCTGGTCAGGGCAGCCACATTCCCAAGGCTGGGTTGGGCCCCTCCATGCCAGCATCCATCCCCCAGTACCTGCTGGGGACAGCCAGCCCAGGGCAGAGGGGACAGGGGACACTGGCACAGCAGCACCGCTCCCACCGTGACCCCACCCCTGCACCACCACCACACAGCCCTCCCCAGCCCTCATTCCCCAAAGCCAAGGGGCTCTGTGGGCCCATGGAGCGACTCGGGACAGGGTCAGTTCCCACAGCACCTTTCCCTGTGCCCAGGAAGCTGCCACGCTGTGATGCTGAGCAGGACAGAGGGTCAGGAGCCACTCCCAGGGGTCCCTCTGTCCCCTGATGGGTGGGAAACAGACTGGCCCTTGGACTGCCACTGCCTGATGGTGGGCTGGGCATTCCTGCAGCTCCAGCACTTCCAGTGCTTTCCCAGCTGCTGTCTCCCTGGAAACTGGAAGCAGGAAAGGGCATCACTTCCCTTTAGGAAAGGTGGGTGGACAAGCTGTTCAATTCCTTCCAGCAAGGGGGTGGATGAAAGGCCGTGGCTCCTCTGCTGCCCAGCTCCAGGTGTGTCAGGCAGAATCTTTCCTTCCCAGGCTGTGGAGGGGCACCAGCCATTCCCACACCTCCCCAGTGCTCCTCACCTCCGTCTGCTTTGGGCTCAGGAAGGATCAGTGCCTGGATTCAAGGCCACATGGGGGGCTGACAGTCACTGCAGGAAAAGCAAAGGACTTTGTGGAGAGCCAACAGAGCAGGAGGAAAAAGGAGCAGGTGGTGGATAGGGAGGAGGAGAACAGGTAAGAGTGAGGGGAAAGTTTGAGGAAACCAAGAAGAGGTGCTCAGAGCATGCTGGAGGAGGATGTGGCCTCAGGGGATCCTGCCAGAACCCAGCAGAGCAGAAAGTCAATGATATTAAAGCAAAGACACTGGCTATTTTCATTCCCTGCAGCTCCTGCTCCTCAGAGGAGAGCGAGGATGTCTGAAATGCAGGCAGAAATTCAGCCAGAGGCACTTTCAGCCTGTAAAACATTGGGGAGCAGAGCAGGGACATGGCTCAGAGGGGACAGAAAGGACTGGCACGTGTCCCTGGGTCCCACACCCCCACACTCTGGTGCTGCTGTTTGCTTTCCCTTCGGGGACACCCCAGGAAGCCTTTGCTCAAGCCCAGCTGCCTCTGCCTGCAGCAGCTCCCATCTATCTCAGTTAGTGAACCTTCCCCAAAAATGGAGCAGAGGGGGGACACAGGGCTGCCTGCTCCTGCCTCGTCCATCACACACTGACCACGGGCATGTCCAGCCTCCCCACGCCGGGCTGGGCACCAGCAGCACCCCAGCACCAGCAGCTTCATCGGGTTTGGCCTCTGCCAGCAGCAGCTCCCAGCCCCGGGGAGGAGCAGACCCAAAGGCAGCTTTGGGGCTGAGGATCCAAAGGCAAGCAGGAGCCCAGTTTGCTCCAGATCACATCAAGCTCAGTCAGAGCACTGGTGATTTATTAGGAGAGCTACTCCTGGGAGCAGCTGTGAGGCTGCAGAACAGGCATCTGCTGCCCCAGGGAGCAGCACAGGGAGATTTTGGGGGCAAAAGCTGCTGGTTTAGCTCTGTGTGTTCAGCACAGGGTCACCCCCAGGACTGCAAAGGAGGCTGCAAGCCCTGCTGCAGCAAGCTGAGGAACAGGAGGTGGGGAGACCACATCTCAAATCCACAAATGAGCCTTTCTTTTTAATCTTTTCCAGGGAAATGGCTTCTCCAGTTTTTGTCTGGAACAGCCAATCAAACCCAAGGAGTTGCATCCAACTGTGAGGGGGAAAAAAGAAATCCAGGTCTATTAAAAATTATGAAAGACACCTTGACAGTGTCCCTTTAATGTAATTAAAAACCTATTTAAAGGCATGCCAAATGTTTACTAATTAAGCAAGCACTTCATTGTGTAGCCATAATGAAAAAAGTAATTGGGATACTTTGAGCAAATCCCAGGTTTTTAAAGAAATAATTACTTTATAGAAAATTAGTTACTAAATTAAACGAGCCTTTACCTGCTGTTACTTTGGCTCTTTTTCTCATTTTTGTGCAGTTGAATCCTGAAATTACCTGGGACAGATTTTTATCCTGGATAATGAATATTTCAAAGGACACAGGAAAAAAGAGGGAAAGCAGGAAATGCTAGCAGGTGCCCAAATGTTAACATGGAGCTGGTGGACAAAGCACAGCTTGGTTGGCACAGACTGAAATGTGCCCTCGTGGCCGCACACGCAGTGCTCTGCTGGCACATCTCCATGCAACCACCTTTCTGCTGCCCCAGCACTGCCACACAGGCAAACCAGGGCCACCAGCTCGGGGACAAACATGGGCCAGCCCCCTGAGCCCGACTGCTGTGCTGTGCATGGAGTGAGCCCAGCCCCTGAGGGGAGAGAGCTGGTGTTTGCCATCCCTGGAGATGTCTAAAATCCTGCTGGAATAGTCCTGGGACCCTGCTGTGTGTGACCCTGCTCGAGTAGGGGGTTGGACTAAACAACACCCAGAAATCTTTTACAACCTCAGGCATGTGGATGCCCCTGATGCTATCAGTGGCAATTCCATCAAACTTCTGTGGGAGAAATCTCCACAGCCTTCCTGACTGTCTCAGAGCTTAGGGTGAGACAAGCAGACCTCCCCACAGTGCTCTGCAGCACCATGCTAAACCTCCCATCCCCATGGGTTCCTGCCCTGGCCCTGCCCCAGCACCTCCCCTGTCCCCTCAGATTATTGGCCTCCAAACCCAATACTGAACCTGAGACCCTTCCCTGACTGCTCGTCTTTCTTGCCTGGGATCCTTCAGCTGACTTCCCAATAAACTCCCCTGGAACTCTGCACAAAGGATCCCTTTGGTCTTTCCTTGCCGACCCACCTGTGGAGCGTGTGTGAGTAAGGATTTTGTGATTATCTGTGTCTGCCCTTGGCGGCTTTTTCAGCGATCACCATCCACCCACCACGCTGCTACCCAGCCCCTCTGGGGCTCTGGGATGTCCAGCCTGAGGAGCAGGAGGGGTGGTGGTGGAGGACCCCACACAGCCCTGCCTGCACATCTGGGCTCTGCACTCAGGTGCCATCGGGCGGTCAGGTCACATCTCTGTGCCCTCCCTGCACAGAAGGGTCCCCAGCTTTGACCACAGCCTCCTCCATGGTGGGACTGTCCCCTTGGTGACCCCCTCCAGACCTGACAGGCATCCTGAGGCTCCCCAGATGCTGCACTGTGGACAGTGGTCAGCCTGAGGTCAATGGCCAAGGACAGACTGCGTGGGGCCCTGCAGAGGCTGGTCTGCTGGAAGTGTGCCTGCCCACGGCAGGAATGAGATGATCTTTCAGGTCCCTTCCAGCCCAAATCCTTCTGTGATTCAGAGGCAGGGGGAGGCAAACCAAGCACTCCCACCTGTGTCCTTAATAAACATCCATCACAAGAGGTTCTTTCTGTCTCCTCCTCCTCCTTCAGACTCTCCAATGCAACCCTGGCCAAGACAAGGCCCTCATTCCCACACTGGAGCACACAATCTAAATCTAACTAAATCTAACATGGGTCCATGAACCACCCAGCCCTTGTTTCCCAGCCAAGGTGTGCTTGCCTCAGCCTGGCAGCTTTACCTGGCTCTTCCCGAGGGCAGGCACAGGCTCTGAGCACGAGCCCGCTAATCTGAGGTGACACCAGGCTGAGCCCAGAGAGAGGCAGCACACGGTGACCAAACATCTGTGCAGGAGGCAGCAGGGGCTGGCTCCCAGTTGTGGGGCTGCAGGGGCCTGGGAGAGCAGATGGAGATTCTGATTGCATTTGCTGATAATGGATTAGGAGGCTTTTCTTGGACCTCCACTTTCTCCTGGTTAGCCAGTTCCTCGAGGGGCTCTGCAGGGAGGTGTTACAAGAGATTTATTAACAAGACAAAGTGCAATGCTGGGAAAAGCTACTCCTGCAAAATGCACTTTCCCTCTCGTGTGCACAGGCTGAAAGCCACCCCATGTGGAAGCACTCAGCATCCTTCCCCCTCCAGCAGATCTGCTCCTTCCCTCCCAGCTGCTGTTGCACCAGAGCAATGGGAAAATGCTGCTGTCCTTCCTCAGCCACCCAAAATGCCCTAATGTGCCAACAGCAGCAAAATAAGCATCTTAAAAGCAAGGAAAAAAACCTGTGGGGAGGTGCAGCTTGTCCCCAGCATCCCCAGCACTGTCACAGCCTCTCCCCAGTGCCAAACTCCTCTTGGCTGCTCTGGCAACAGGGCACAGGCTCCCAGCTCTTCCCAGGGCTGGGCAGGAGGCAGGAGCCCCAAAGGTGTCTGTGTAAGCGGAAAGACTGGGTTTAACACCCCCAGAGAGCTGTTGGGAGCTGGGTCTGACTGGCAGGCCAGCCTTTGGCACAGCTTCTGGAGAGGAACTGGATGCTCCCCACTCACCTGACAGCCTCCACAAATAACTGAGAGCTTCCAGCAGCATCACCTACTCCCAGCTGTCCTTCAGGGCACAGACACACAGTCCCCTCCTGGTGCAAGGCAGATTATTTGGGCTGCCTGGAGCCAGGGGTCACATCTGGAAGCCCTACCTGGCTCTCTGTGAATCCATCTGCAGCCTAAAGCTGGGCTGTTCCTGCAGGGATTGCTCCCACCCCAGGGAAGGTACTGAAACTGAAGGCACATGCTGCTGGCCAGCAAGTCTGAGTAAACCATTTTTACCTGTTCTCCCTTGAACCTGATCCTCCAAGCACTGATCCACCTCACACTGCCCCAGACATGGGCTGTTTTAGCAACAATCCCACCCAGCAGGGGAGGAAGGCAAAACCTGTCCTAAGGCCAGCAAAGGAACCAAGATTAGAAATCCAAAGCTCAGCTCACCAGGACTCACCTGGACATGGCCCAAGGTGACACTGCTGAACCTTTGAGACAGAGGTGGCCACAGCTCCCAGGCAGGCAGGAGCTATAGGGGAAGGAAGGGTGAGGAAAAAAAGAGATAAACTGAAGGAGGAGGCAGACAAGAAGCAAGGAAAATAAAGGAGAGAGAGAGAGCAAAGCAGGTGAGCACAGGGGTACAGGAACAGGAGCCTCCTGGTGCATGGTTGTGCTTCACTACAAGTGAAATAAATGAGCTTTTTCTGAGAGGAAGGATACACCATCATGTGTGGGAGCCTGACAGCACCTCAGAACCCATTTCAGGGAGAGCTGAGAGATTCACCAAATGTTGGGTCAGATCAGAGCAGCTGTGCTGCCTTTTAGCAGCTCTCTGACAATTAACCCCATGTCTTGTAACCTCATCTCCCTGAGGAGAGATCCCTGGTCCCTGAATGCCACTGCAAAACCCCAGCACAGGTAATCCCCAGGGACAGAGCCCAACAAGCCCTGCATCTCCATCAGCTCTTGGGATATCTGCAACAAATGAGGCTGCAGATGGAGGAGTTACATCAGGCTGCACAGGAGCTCCTCCTGCGCCTGCTGTCAGGCCCAGGGATGAAAAATGAATTCAACAACTAAGGCACAATTCATCTCAGCTGGCTGAGGGCTTTTGCAGCCCAGATCCAGGCACAGGCACCACTTAGCCTGGCCAATTTCCTGTGCTGATGCTTCACCCCAGACCCCGGCAGGACAGAGCCATTAATTACTGAGGCTGGAGTTGTCTTTCCTGTAGATAAGGGGGAACCAAATGCAGGTCAGGAGCTGTACATGCCCAACAGGGGAATGAACTCTGCCAGCAAGGGCTGCTAAAGGCAGCTGTGCTGGGATGGCAGAGTGCTGTGTGCTCGGGCTCTGGCTGGGGTGGAATACAGCTCCTTGGGGAGCAGAGATGCTGCCATGCTCAGGATTTAACTGCCAGGAGTAGCCAGTGAGAAGAGGCTTCCCTGCTCTCCCCAGGCTCTTTGGAGCTGCTGATCCCCACCCACTCACTGCAGGGGCTTTGCAAAGGAGGTCAGGAGTTCCCAGAGGCTCCGTGCCCTCGGTCAGCCAGCAGCCACAGGGACAGGAGCCTGCACACCCTGCAGCTGTGGCATCCCCGAGCAGGGCAGGCAGCTGGGACCTCCCCTCCTGCATCCAGGGCCCAGCAGGGCCCCTGTAACTCCCCTGCTCCTGGGCTGCCTGTGCCATCACACTGGGAGGGTCAAAGAGAGGCAGAGGTCACACACAATAACCCCAGCCAGGCTTCTGATGATTCACTTAAATACAAAAATAGCACAAAGTGCCTCCTGTTCCACCCAGTATCCTCAGAGGATCATGCTTAAGAGACTCACCTTCCTTAACCAGCAGCATGAAGCTGTCACAGCACAAAGAGGAATTTTCCAGGATGAGCCTCATCCTCAAATGCCCAATCAGACCAGTATCATGGCCACCAATCCCCTCCAGCTGGCCATGAACTTCTCATCAAAACCACAACATCTCCCCATCCTTTCCTGTGTTCTTACACTTTCCCTCTCCAAACATGTCCTCCACAGCTGGGAGGATGTGCTCCAAAATCCAGTCCTTCTCAGCAGAGAGCAGCTCAGCCCCACAGCTCCTCCAGCTCCTCCCTCGGTTTCCCACCCGAGCTGACCCCAAACCCGGGCCCTGCAGTCCCCACAACCACCCAGACAGGGACAGCAGCTCCTGCTGGCTCTCAGCTGGAGAAAGGAGCTCCCTTCACACACCTGGGTGCTGCTGCAGCTGCATTTGCTCCTCACAGGGCTCCAGCCCCTCTCCCAGCCCAGCAGCAATTCCTGCTCTGTGTCCTGTCACAGCAGAGCAGCGCTGTTCACACTTAGTGCCTCAAAGCAAACAACATCACTTTGTTCCTTTCCTTTTGCTCTGTACAAAACACACTACAGAGGACCCAGTTATAAACTAAACCCATCTTCCTTCTCTACTGTGCCACACCAAACAACTTATAAATGAAAAACAATTATAATTATTGGCACAGAGGTAACTTCAGAAACACCACCAGAGCAGCTTGCATTTGGGAGCAGCTGTATTCCACAAAACATCCCAATCTGGGCACTCCAGGACACCCTTTGCACACACACAGGACAACCTGCCTCCCTCAAGCCTCTTCCTGGTCTCCAGTACCCAGGAATTGGCTCACATTCCCTCAGCACAAGGTCTAAGAGCCCTTCTGCTATTCCTGTGGTCATTAATTATGACAACTGGGTCTCTATCAGGGTTTTACAAGCTGGAAGGTACAACAGCTAATTAACATTGTGCTCTTGGTCCCCACAACCTCCCAGCTGAGCCACAGCTCTGCCAAAAGACTTGCTGGAGAAAAGGAAGGGGGAGAGAGGAAAAAAATGTAAAGAAAGACAGAAAATCGTCTTGGCTGCCAGCCCAAACCTTTCTCTTTTTAAGATGCATTTCAAGAATCTGCTGGCTGGTAACCTCCCCGAGTTACAAGGGAGGCTGCTCGTCAAGAGCTGACCTGAGCTGGATTTAATTGGGAGCCAGCTGGAACGAGATCCAAAGGGCACCCTGGCTCTGTGGAGGGCGGCAGAGGATGGGAACAGCCACCACACGAGCAGAGAGCACCCTCTGCAGCCACAGCCTGGACCTGGAGTGGGCTCTGGGCTTGGGTGGGAGAGCCCCAGGCTGTTCACAGCTCCAAGCAGCTCCCAGGACAGTGGGGATTTACAAACTGAATTAGCTGGGAGCAACCAGCTGCTAATCCCAGCTCCTCCTCTGAGGCTCCCTGTTGCCTTAGGCACAACCACTGCCTTTCTGCTTCAAAATTCTTCTGTTCTGCAATATTTGTTTCCTGCATGAAGTTGTTTATTGAGGAGAGGAATATATTAATAGAGGAAAAACAAATCTAATATTCCTCAGCAGTACTTTCCAGTATAAAATATTGACCAGTTTCCACATCTAAGTATTATCAATATCCTAAGCCTTTAATTCCACCAGAAACAAAACAAGTCTACTTGAGAATTTCAGTCAATGACTTGGGAACATAATCATTCTTGCTAAATGTAGCCCCTCAGGAAAATATTGACCATCAAACTGCACTTTCAGCTGTTTAAAACTTCCCACTCCTTTATTCCACAGCCTGAGCACCTGCCACCTTACGGCTTCATCACCAGCTGAAAAGGAGTTTAATTTTTAATGGAGCAACATGACCTTTCTTTGCCCTCCAAATGAAGTGACACATGTTCACACACAGGAAAACCAAACCACAGCACGACCCGCTGTGAGTTCAGAAGGCAGTGAAGACACAGAGAGCTGCTTCTGTGCTCTGCACAGGGCTGGCTCACAGGTTCATCCTCACAGACAAGCAGAACCAAGCTTTGCTGATCCCTCAGTGTTGCTACCTATCAACACATCATCATTTCAGAACTCCTGGTTGCCTGAATATGAAAAATAAGCCTCTTGTTTTCCTCCTACATATTTTAGCACTCTCCCTCTTCTTCCCACCTGGCTTGTTACCAACTTCTTCTGACCACATGTTGCTACAGCCTTTGGCTCCTGCACAAACTGAAATCTTTGGCTTTGATCCTGCAGTGAATCCAGATCCACAGCGGGGGTGAGCTGGTGTTGGGAAGCCAAGAAAGACCATGTATATATTTTTTTCCCCTCACAGCTCAGACTGGGCTGTGTAAAACTGCCCAGTTTATGCCCTTGGAGCCCTTTCACCAGCCCAGTCACCAATGCCAAGCAAAACTTCCCTTGCCTGGTGAAAGAAAAAAGCTCATAGTGGGTAAAAAAAGGGTCTGGTTGCCCATGGCCTTGTGTCAGCCCCAGGAATGCACCCATCAGCCTGGAGTTCCACACACAGCACCGTGCTCCCCAAGCACACCTGGCTACCCAGGCAGGCTGAGCTGCCCAACTCCTGAGGCAGTGCCACCCCCAGCGAGGGCACAGGGTACCCAAACAAGCACCTTCACTAACAGCATTACAAACACACCAGGATGTCCCTCAAACAGGGACAAAGATGCTTTATCCAGGAAATATAAAGCCTTGAATGCGAACTTTTCAGCCTTGAAGCATTTCAAGCCATCCTCCCCCTCACAATCCCCGCCACCATTTTGGTGGTTTATTTGTTTGCTGCACAACATCATAAACGTTTCTACCAGCTGGCAAACTTGAAAAAATCCAATTGCTTTCTGCATGAAGTGAAGCCCAGTGTGCATCGTGCCCTCTCCTGTCCCTTGGAGTCCCTTTCCTGCCCGTGTCCAGGGACCTGGCGCGGGGGCAGGCGCAGCCCCGCGCTGATCCCGCTGAAGGCCCGCGGCAGCACAGCCCCGGCCCTGCCTCTCCCTGCCAAGGACAGCGCTTCGTGTCTCACTGGCACCACTGAGAATCAGCAGAATCAAGCTCTTGTGAAGTATAATTATTGTAATTATTCATAAATGTCATCAAGATGTGCCTGTGATCGCTGCTCTCTTTCACTTTGCAGCGGGGGAAGGGTGGCAGATGAAGGCAACTGCAGGAACACTCATTTTTCAGGCTCACTCGTGTCCTATTTTCTCCAGAACTTTCAATTACAGCACAGGTGCCCACTGAATCCCAGCCCTGCAGGGAGGAAGAGCAGCCACTTCCATGGCTGGGTCACCTACACACCAAGAAAACACTGAACTGGAAGCACCAGCTGAACGTGGTGGGTTCGCCCTGTGCCGAGCTGAGCACAGGAATACACCACCATGGTCACTCGTATCCTTTACAGATATTTTATAGCAATAGGTATAACAGGAAAAAAGGCAGTTTAAGAAGTTTGGCCTGCAAATTTCAGATGAGTATTTGGAGAAATTCCAGCAAGGGAAAAGGCTGAGCACTCCCTGCTGTCCTCCACCTGTGCTGTTCTCCATCAGTCACACCCTGGGAGCAGAGCAGGGACACCCCAGCAGCCTCTGATTCTCTGCACTGCCTCTGCTTTCAGCTCCCAACACTCAGCTCAGAGGGATTTCCAACCGAGGAAATCCTCAGCACCATCACTCAGCTCTGGAGCTGTGAAACAAATGCTCTGTCAGTCTCAATTTTGTGAGCACAAAACAAATAATGATGTATGGTGGCAAAGCTCCTTTCAACAGCTGATTACATAGATAATAACCTGTTTGGTTTTAGGTGTTTTAAGGTTTTTTTAGACAGATTAATAATCATAAACTCAGCAGGTCAGGCATTACCACAAGATGAGCAGCTCTGACAACAAGCACTGCATTTAGAAAGGATGCTTAATTGAAGCTAATTTCACTAAATGACCTTAAATAGCAATTTCCTTTTCATATGACAGAATGACTAATTTTTCTTTTTTTTTCATTTAAGGCACGAACCTTCTATTTTTTCCTCCCTTCATGATTAACTTTGAAGTGCAAACTCCTGAATGTCCTTTTATCCAAGACTCAAAGGGCTGTGCACAGCAACAGTTAACCTGCAAGGTTCTTTTGTATTTGTTCACATAAAGGATTGTACTGTCAGGTATTGAATACAGATTCTTTCCCTCAGAAATCAGAATGCCAGGGCCATCCAAAGATCACACTGGTGAAACCACAGTGGATTTTGGCCCATCTGCAAATTACTGAATCTCGAGGGAAAACTGCAGCATGCAGAATTCATCTGTACTGGCCTCCTCCTCGTTACCCTGAGCATCTTCACCTCTGCAATTGAATTATTTCATGTATTATCCAGCCAAATAAGAGGCAGCAGAGCTGTTCCCTGCTGCTCCCCCCATTCCCCTGCGTTGCAGGATGGAGCCTGCACTGAATCCTGACTTTAAGCCTGGACAAAGCCCTCCACAGCCACATTTAAATTTAGATGAACAGGACACAAGCACTCCACGACTCTGATTGATTTTCTGGAGTCTTTCAGACAAGAGCACTTGAGTTAAAAGGAAAGTAACTGAAATCGTGGGAAAGGATNGCCAAACCAACATTTAACATTTTGACACTTCTCCTCCCAACACAGCATCGGTTTCCTCAAGATGGGCTCTCAAACAGGACAAGAGGGACTCAAACTCTCAGACTCAAACAAGGGGACAGGCTAAGGCTGAAGCAGCCACTGATGTCCCGGAGATACACCAGTGGTGTGTGTCTAAACCAGAATGAAGCATTTCCTGAGGACTACTTAGCCCTAAAGCAAACACTTCCATTTCCCTAAGCCGGCTCTTACAAAGCACTTGCAAGAGTCATCGGTTCAGACTGTGTCTCCCTCTCCTGAAACAGTGACAAGAGCAATCCCGACAACTCAACGAGCCTATTAACAAAAACAATGTCAGTAATTCGCTTTTATTTGCATGGCTGTGACCATGAAAGGAAAAGTCAGTACACTCACTTGAAACCAGCGTTTCCATCAGGGATAATGATTGTGAGAGCCTGCTCTCAATTACCACCAACTGCAACCCAAGGACACCTTTCAAAGGTAAAAAAGTTTCCACATTTAGACTTCTGCACAGTGTGAAAATGTAAGTAAAAGAGAAAGGAGAGCTTGGAGGAAGACTCTGAAGAGCTGAGATAACCAACTTAACAGAGGCAGTATGAACTGAACAGAAATCTCAATTTCCAATGCACAAACTCAGTTGAACAAAGCACCCCCTTCGTGTGCCCACTGAGACCAATTCTCACTTCCAGATTTGCTCTTTATTGCATTTTAAGGATGTTTTCCCCACTCTTATTGGTACATCTCTGTGCTACTAATACAACGTGTGAAAACAAATTTATCAAGGCACCATTCTGAATTTCTGCATGAAAATAACAACACTCACAATCTTGCTTTTGAACCAGCATGGTCATATCAGAAGGGCAAGGTCCTTGTAAAGCACCAAACCTCCCAGTTCAGCTCCATCTCCAAATTATCCCATCTTTTACATTTCTGTCTGCCTGTTAGACAGGGATCAAGGAAAACATGGTATTAACTGCTGCTGCCGTTCAATTAACATTTTGTGGGTCTACAAGGAAAACAGAGGTGTGGATAAAGCCTTCAAACACCAGGAAATTAATGGTTGTGATGGTAAGGTCGTGCCTTGACCAACACACTTGCACAATTTGGGTCCAAGGTGGATATTGTGGCTCCTGGCATGATGCTGAACATTGCATTTCCTATTTATATATTGACAGCAAACAATTAATGTTTGCCCCAAAATACAGAATTTAGGGCTCTGTTCACACACCCCTCTGTGCATTAATTACTGGCACTTAGGTTGGAGTCCAGGGCACCACATTCATCAGCTGAAATTAACTTGTGGAATTCCAAGAAGGTCCAGAGGAACTTTGTCTGGTAGTCCTGAACTTCTGGCCTTCTACACTTCAATTATTTTTCCATAAAGTCACAGCAAACCCCACCAGGAAGTTCTCTCTCCAGTATATTTTGAAATGGTCACAAACATTCAAACTCACCAGCACAAGGGTTCTTGTTTTTCATAACTGTACCACAGAAGGGTTTCTGCTAAGATAGGGACCTTGGTTAAGGATTTTTGGGGGTTCTGGTTGTTTGGGGATTTTTTTTTAATATATCCCTTAAGAGTTTAGCAGTACCTGCAGAAAATTATAGATTTGAATTATTTTTTAAAACTGTTTTTATAAATGATTCTCTTCCTTATCACAACTAGCTAACATAGATTGTACCTAATTAAATTAACACAACAGAAGTAAAACAGAAGTAAAACTACATCATTAATTAGGAAGTCCACAGTTGTAGAAATTCTCAGTCCATGCATCCATGTATCAAAATGAAAACCAATTGGCAAGACAAAATACAGATATGTTTATACAAGATTCATTAAAGACTATTTCGTAGCAGCTTATTTGGCACTCAGCTGTCAAGAAAAGCAGTTTTCATTTCCTGTTTAGCATCTGTTTGAAAAACTTGAGGACGTGATATGTCAAGATATGAAACCTCAGTAACACCCTAAAAGAATGAGGGAAAAAAATGAAAAAGGACTTTTTAATAAACCAAAGCAACTTCATGTATAATTTCGCTTATAAAGATGAAATCTCTAATATAAAACAAACCCACAGATAAAGCAAAAGCCTTTTTTCAAATCCCTCTTAATTTAACAGTGAGCTCCCAATTCAGATTAACATGAAATTGTTCAAAGGCCACTGAGGTGAAATGAAGGGGGCACAGCCTCATGGCTGGTAAATGCTGATGAACAGATTAAGAGATGGAATCATAAATGGATGTCAGTGTTACTGTTCTTTATATTGCTACACCAAAGACTTCAGCCAAATGAACAACTGTGTACATTGGAGAGGATTTTTCACCTCTTGGCATATTAAAGAAATATGAATAAGTGAAAGCAATCATATGTCATCAGCAGCCTGAATAACTGAGGCCTCTCTCTTCAGATCAAATGTCAAAAGCAATACTTATATAGTTAACAAAAAAAGGAATGGCTATCCATGATGCAGCTTGGAGAATGTAATGATTTCTTGTAAAACTTGTCACAGAGCAATAATACTTCCCTTTAATGACCCTATAAATAGTTCTGAGCAGCCTTCTAGGATTATCTGATGCTGAGTCAGACCAGAACAAAGAAAAAGAAAAAAAAGTAAAACATCAGATTCACAGAGGTATTGAAAACCCACACGTCCTTGTTCATTAGCATCCCTCTGAGTTGGTTTCAAAATGCTTTTTGAAACTACATAAACTTAGCACTTTTAATTCCTAATATAATAGTTCATACAATTCTTATATGGCAAATGAACATCACAGAAGTTCATCATTAAAAGGGATCAATTTAAAAAGCAACCTCATGAGAGCCATAACCTACTTACAATTAAATGACATTGCTTAAAAAGCACTTACAAGTCACTTATCACCACAAGACACAGGAATAATGTTTTTCCCCAAATATACTGTAAGGAAAAACTGCTCCTTGTGAACTTTCAAGTCCTTCTGCTCTCATTAACGTGATGGGGAAAACAAGGCCCCAAAAGGGTTTGGAGAAAAAAAATTCAGTAATTCCCCTATCTGGGAAAAAAAAAAAAAGCTCTTTATCCCTTTTGGTACTCTGGAGAAAATACAAATGTGTAGCAACAAGAGAATTTTAATCACTGGCAGCATCCTTTAATCCACACCTTGGTAGTGCTCAGTATATAAAAATCGTGTGCTTCAAATTGCAGGACAACAGGAGAGGGTGAGAGAGAGGCTTTGCAGTGCTGCTGGAGCCATTAATCACATATTGATTGAACACTGAATGCTTTTTCAGACTGCCTGACAGATTGGAATGGCTCTGGCAACCCCTCACTCAAATACACGTTCTGCCTCATTCTCTTTTACATCATTCATTAAATCTCCTGGGAATACACACCAGCCTCTCTCTGCTGGCTGTCCTCACAGATTTCTCAGCTTGCTGGATGTTCAGGTGCCCTCTCATCCCCCCATTAAAACCTTGCCGATCTCCCAGCAAAAACCTGCTGTGAATTTCAAATCCCCTTTCTCTAGCCCTGTAAACAGATCCTCCTCGGCTCTTTGGCTGTGCTCCAGGAGAGTTGTGACACTGCTCCTGGAGAGCAAAAGTGACAGCAAATGTCACAGGAGATGCCACCCTCCCTGCCCAGGGTTACCCTGGGAGCTCCCACACAGTTCCAGCTCGTGGGAGGGAGCTGTTGGGAATTTTTGAACTTGTCTTTAAAGACAAGACATCAAGATTCTGACTGGGCATAAAAGAAGGTTGGTGAACATTACTTTTCTAAAAATAGCTCCATGGAGTGTCTAAAAACACCTTCTCAGTGTTCCACACCTGCTCTCTGCCCACCAGACAAACACAACTGCAAGTACTTCAGAGTCCTGTGTAGGCAGATAAAGTATGCTGCAGTCACTGCCTGTTACATCATCTGTAACAGTTCTGGATTAAAATTTAGTTACTATGCCAGTAACCTTGCTTTCCTATTTGGTGGAGTAAGATTACAGTTCAATTTTCCCAAAAAAGACTGAATAAAACAACATAGGACAAGTGTTTCAGATTATGCAGGAGAATAAACATTGCAGTATGATTCTGACAGTTCACATTCTGAGACTATTTATATTTTTAAAAGTTTTCTTAGTGCTCCCATCACAGATTTTCATCATTTTATGATGAAAATGCCACTGAACTCAAAAGAACTGTTTGGGATTCTGGGAGGGACACTGTGGATTATGGTCCTCCATGGATTATGGTCCTTCATAAAGCACTACCCTGAGGAAGGTTCAGCACCTTTCCCAACACAGTTCAGTTCTGAGATGCTGAGCCACAAGCTGTTTTCCACCATCAATATTTCACAGGCCTTGAGATCCCATCTTTTAAATGGCCAAGGGTGATTTCTTCAAATTCTTGCAAAATCTATCAAGTCACAACTATAACCTGATCGACTTCCTTAAAAAAAAAAAAATTAAAAACACCAAACCCAAAAAAGCCCAAACCAGAAAAAAAACCCCAACCAAACAAAAAATCCCATGGATCTGACAACTCAAGCACATTAAATAGATTAATAAACAAAGGGCTGGGAAACAAGGAGTTGGGGTTTACAGAATAAGGCAACATTTCCCACAGAAATACTTCCTCACATCTAATTGTTGAAAAATTCAATGCCAAATTGATTTCTCAGCTGTGCAGACACGATCTGCAATATAATCTACCTTATAAAAATATCACTCATTCAATACAGGAATTCAAATGTCTGCAGAACGAGAATATAGGAAAAATAATTTAAGGGACAAAACCCCAAACGAATTCTGTAGTGCATGGTAGAGTGAAATTAGGCAATTACATTCTGAAAGGGACATCTCAGAAGAGAATTGCTCAATACACAGGTCCCTACATTTCCTTCCATTTCCAATACTGGATTTTTAACAACACAATACCACGCTCAGATGATCAAAGCAAGGAAAAAAAGCCTTTCAAATGTGGCATTTTTTCTCTCCTGTTTCACATTCAGTCGGACTGAAGCAGCAGCTTCCTCCACCTCAACCTCTGCAGCAGCTCTCACCTTTCCACACCTGACAAAAGCTGTGCCTCTGCTGCTCCTGCTGGCAGAGCAGGCCTGGCACAGGGCTCAGATGCTGCTGTAGTCTGAGCCACGGGCAGCAAGGGCTGCTGCTGCTCCCCACTCCACGGTGAAGAAGGTGATGGTTCCAAAGAATCCCACCAGCACCATGATCAGCAGCTGCCACTGCAGCAGGAAGTAGTTGCTGTAGAAATAGGCGACTGCAGCACAGATGGACTGAGAGGAAAAACAAAGTGCAAAGATTATCAGTGGAGATTTCCAGGCTGGTGCTGCTACAGAAGGATTATCAGACTGACACAGACACAGTCTAATAGGAAGCTCTCAGAATGCTTTTGTAGTAGACAGAGAATCTTAAGGCTTCATTATACCTCAGCATATGTCTCGGCGTGTCCCACAACAGATTTAGTTTTTACTCGTTATTTAAACAGTGTTCAGCTGTAGAAAATGAACACCAAACTACAAAATGTTTGCAGCACTGCAAGCTGGTATTTCAAACTGGTAAAAACACTACTAAAATCTCTGGTATTTCAAACCACTTTGTCTAGAAACAACACCAAGCTTTAAGATCATAGCCCAGGAAACTGTTTCCACCTTCACATAACTATTTAACACCAAAATTCAGGATGAAATAATTTGCAGAAACAGTTTTCTCAGCTCATTAAAAAGCCCAACCCAGTATCTCAGCAATATCCCAACAATCCTGCTTCCAAAAGGCTGTTAGGCAATACCTGAACAAACTTAAAGATAGCAAAGGCAGGAGCACTGTCCTCTGAATACAGGAATCCCAGAATACTGAGGAGCTGGGTGTTGAAGCAGCTGTCCCCAAGCCCCAGCAGGAAGCTGCAGAGCATGGCCACCTCTTTGCTGAAGGAGAAAGTAATTCCAATTTAAAAGCCATTCATTCAAACAGCTCACACATCTATAAACTGTTTCTGGCAGACTTATTTGGAAACTGCAAATGGAAGAAAGTTATCACACTTTTAATTTCCCTAGAAAAGAACTGGGAATGAAAAGAACTGACTTGGCAAAAGGAGTCATTTCATCAGCTTTAATTTCTTGAATGCCAAGACTTCTGTTACTGTTACCTGCAGTCATTCTACACTGAATTAGCATCACTAAAATAACTCATTTTAGTGCTTGGAGCCACAAAGCCCACACAGCAGTGATTAAAAGCTGAAGCACATGGTGAGTTCACAAAATCTGCAGGAATGTTAGAGAAATAACAATTCATTTGGCAGAAAATTACTCCAGCTTAGACCAGTCACCTGAAGGGGCACAAATGCTTAGAATTGCAAGTTAGCACCTGGGTCTGCAAAACTGACAGTACAGGACTTCCACAAAAATTGGTAAAAATACAGCCCAAAAGAAAGTTGTAATGATGAGATGGGAAAGCTTTCTTTATTCTTCCCCCAAACACTGAGTGCTGTAAGGGACAGGCTGCAGTCAGACCAAGTGGAATGTGACAATAAGCACTGGAAGGCTTTGGAAACCAGTGCAACAGGGCAAGGCTGGTGCTCCCCGATGTAAAACTGAGCCCAAGACTGTTTTAAAATAAACTGAATTCTTAACATCTACTACAATAGATGCTGGTCTTGCTATTGTGCTACATGTCAGAAACATCAGTTGTCAAGTGACACAACTGCTACTATTCATCCCCAGGCTTTTTATTCTTATGCCATCCAAGTTCCTAAATTGGGTGCACACTGGTGGAATACCTGCCTTTAATAAAAACAGAATTCCTGACAGCTTTTTCTAGGGACTTTCCTGTCACTACACAGGAAAAATTAAAAAAAAAAAAACTTCAAGAATTTTTTTTTAGAGAAACAAACTGTTTATGCACATCCTGAGCTATAGCCAAAAAAAAATCCCACATACCTTGGAATCATATAAGCAACTTGATCTGTTCCTTCCATAGAAGCAATGGGGGCATCATTTGGCATGTTGAAAAAAATTAAATAAAAGGCTATGAAGTGGACAAGGATGCCCAGCATCACCACTGGGTTCCTGCCAGAGCGACTCCTCTTGCTCAGCAAGCCAAAGATTCCTCCCCCTGCAGGAGCAGAAAAGAGAAATGAATCACAAGTGAAGATTTAAATACTGGCAATTTAAATTATAAACGTTCCCACACTGGATAACAAAGATTGACTGACATGCAAAGAGCCCCAAGGAGTTTGCCAGGGAAATAGGGCATGAGATTGATCAGAGGTTGCTGATGAACATATTTCACCTTTTGGCAAGTATTTAACCAGCAGCCAGCTCCCTTCAGTATTGCAACAGCACTAAGTGAAAATGGACAGCCTTGTGCTCAGCTCCTAATTGCAAAAACGTGCAACTCAATGGATCTGAGCTGCTAATGAACAGTGGTTTTTTGTTAAACACCTCAGTACTTGAGTCTACAGAAAAAAAGAAATATTTCCTTAATGAATATTTACCAGTATCCAAATTTATTCAAATATCACATCTCATTTAACACAGGCAAACTTTTTAAAGAAAGAAATCCTCAGTGTAAGCATTTACTCAAAAATTTAAAAATTGTATCACTCAAGAATTAATAAAAATGCAAACATAATACTATTTCAAAATAGCATTTAAAATAGCAAAATGGTGCCAATTCCCTAATAACACCACAGCCCAGTGTTTCTCACATTTGAAGTCTGTGTATTCCTCCACATTAATCCAAAGAGAATTCAGAGTATTAGAATTGGTCTACATCCACATTATACAGTGTAAGATATAATTCACAGTGCAATAAGGAACCACAGTGCCAACTGCTACTATTTCATTTTGTGTTCACAAAATTACTACAATTATTGCAATTATTATATAATATTTGAAATCATTATATTACTGCAATATTTTATAATTATTGCTGGAAGCTCAAAACATGCTATTGAGTTAAACACAAAAAAAAACCCCATTTTGAATAACTACATCACCTTAACCCTTTTTGTTGACAAAAGGTAGCAAATTTAGACTCACCCAAGATTTCTCCAACACCAATAAAAATACCAGAGAGACCAATGAGGCTTTTCTCTTCACTGCCAAACCTATTCACAGCACCAATGCACGTTCCATACACTCCAGAAAAGAATGTTAACACCAAACCTTGGAAGGAAACCAAACAGAGCTGAGAGATGCACTCTCACAAAAATCATGAAAATATCTTCATGTCTAAAGGCTGTTTTCCCCTCAGGTATCTTTCAAATCATATATTTAAATGAGATGTGGGTAATAAAAGCCAAGAGGGAATTTTAAACTGTGTAATTGTTATATTCTTCCATACCAGTTCCCAAAAGCCACATTAAAAAAGTGTCACTAATTGGTGCCACAGGCACTCAGGTTCAATGCTGCTACTCTTGACCCAACACCTATATACAGTTAATATTTCTACTTCTCAAGAACTCTGGAATTTTATCAAATGAAAAATGCCACGTGAAACAGCACAAAGCAACTGAAAAAATAAAGCACCATTTCATTTAAGGATTTCCCTCCCTTCAAGTTATGGCATTCCTAAAAGTCCCTGCAGCCCCAATTACCAATAAGGAGCTAAGAATCTTAAAATGAACTTTTTTATGCATACAAAACTAATTTAAGCTGGGAAAGAAGATTCTAAACAAATAGCTGTTGTTCTTTCTATCTTTCTGTCTTTTGCTATTAGTGTGAGGAAAGGTGACACCACTGACCCAGCTAACATGACCATGAGCAACCATTAGTGTAAAAATACCAACTCACTAAAAAAGTGTATTTAAAACAACACCAAATGTTACCCCTAAACAGAGAAAAACAGCTTAAAATGAAACTTTCTAATTTATATCCTTTGCTTTTTGGCTACAGCCAAATGCTGGTACAGCACACCCTGCCCTGATGAACTGCATGGCTTCAAAAACAGGGGTGCACTTGGAGCATTTTGGCCTGATCAGTAATTTTGGAATAAAAGCCCTTGTTGGCCTTAGGGAATTTTCTTTTCCTACAGAAAGTAGCAACAGCAACCCAGATCCAGAAGATGGCAGCAGATATTTTTTTCTCCTGTCTGGACTGATTTATTTTCATGCCACCTGTAAACCCAAATTCCAGGATATTCAGGCAAAACCTGGCTGAGTCCCTTCCCTTGTTATCTTGCTCCAATTCCCATCCCCAGAGGAATTAAGGTGAGTTAATCTGGGTTAACACAACACTGGAGATGCTGTGAAATAATCTGTAACTCAGATTAGTGGCTGGAGCAACCCAACTCCAGAGCTACTCCTGCTATTCCTCTCCCAGGAGCTGCTGTAAACTGCAATGTTTGTATTTTGTTCACATCTGAGTTTTTCTTTTCACATAACAATAATTTTTCCTAATGGTGCCTCAGAGCTTAGGTTCTGAATGTGCATCTATTTTATAAAAAACCTAATTTGATCATGAACAAAACTACATCTGAAGCCAAATAAGGAGCAAGAAAGCCCCCAAAAAAACAACTCAAGGATTTTATAGGGTTTTTTTGGTGGAAGAATCACTTATATGGCAAAAATACATTTTTATTTTGCAACTCATACATTCGTCCAAGGATGGCAGACCAAGTTTAACTACAAGTTGCTAAAAAGAGTGAGAACTCTTGCCAGCAAATCCTATTGATAAAAGCAGTTGAAAATGACTAAGCTGGTTCCAAATTGAACCAAGACTAAATTGGAGAGCATTAGGAATCCCCCATGCCTTAATGAAGGTGTGATGTACAAACATTCCTTTAATTCAAATGTAATACACCTGCATTAAACAATCTCCAAACTATTGACAGTGCAATATCAAATCCCAAAAAAGCCAGCTCTGTAAATTTTGCCTCACACTTTGGGATCCAGAACTTTTCTGAACTAGCACCTGCAAGATTTGGATGCACTCCTCCTCCTGTACAGAAACACTCCCCAGGACACAGAAACATCACGAGCAACCCAAAATTAATTAAAATATCCAAATAATGTTTGCAGAGACATGGGTTAAAACTCCAGTTTGGGGTTAAAATTCCAAACAATGCCCTGCTCCATGGTGAAACTCTGCTGGCTTCATACCTGTGTAGGCTGTGGTAACACTGAGAAGCAGCATCTCTTTGGTGAAGCTCAGTGTAATAGATTTCTCTGTAAAGAAATCATCAAGAAAATTAATAAAACTTCTGAGAATACTACTAAGATAATCTACACTTACTTTTGCTCTTTGCTTAAAGCAAAAATGGGTTATAATACAAACTGTGTATTAAAGTTTTATTTACTGTTTATTATAGCAGAGTGCTAAATAAACCAACCCCAAGCTGCCATCTAGAAGAAATGTGCCATCCAAAAATTGTATTTTGTAAGAAATGCAGTGGGGGAAATATTAAAGAGGAGATATACAGTTTTCAATTATCAGACAATTTTCTGCTCTCTGTATTTTTGTACTCTCAGGTTATGGCAACTGTCTCCTGAAAAGATAAACAGATTTCCAGTGAAGATCCCCACAACAAACTTAACAGTCTCAGGCAGAACACATCAAGCTTCAAAGGGAACTGCTTCAGTTCTAAACTGTTAACTGGTATCAACTGGTGACAAAATCAAACAACCTATGACTTCTTTTTATCTTCACATGTTGGTTGATTTTCATTTTTCAATCTCACTGCCTTTCCCAAGTAGTAACCTGCTCCTTTTGTGCTCATCAGTACAAGGATGCTGCTGTAAAGCAGTTTGGATCTGAAATCACATCAAAGGAGGAACACTCCAAGTCTCTCCTGGACTACTCAGGTATGTGATTGAAGTGGTTTGTACATGATCACATCATCAGCTCAAACACAGAGAGCTGGCAAGGAGATGCCAGGTTTTGCTGAAGCAACTCACGTGAAATTGTACTTACTGAAGGCAGCCACTGCTCTCATCATTTTGTTTCGTGCAGACCTGGGTAAACAAATTACTTGGTCAAAAGGGAAGAGAATAATCACATTTTATTGCTGTGCTGGAAGGCACCTTCATTTTTCAAACCCTCTGTACATTTTCTAGCCCTGCACTATATACTGGAATACATCAATGTATTTTTAAAAGTTTCTGAGATCTAAAGTAACCACAAAATCTATTTGCTGCCTGCACTAGTCAATGCTTGCTTAACAGAATCTTTCTTTTGAACATTTTTAGCTTTCAACATTTTTCCACAGGCATGCTCACTGATGTTTTTCTAACATTTTCATTGTTCTTTAAATAAAGCAAAAATATTTAAGCTGATGCCTCAGGCATCTTCAGGCAAACTGCACTGAATCTGTGTAACTGTGCATTTCTAATGTATTTATCACAGTGGCACATATATTTAGAGAAGACAGGAAAAACATGTTCCAATTTGTAAACAACCTATAAAAAAGGAGTATTTTCTGTTTGTTCCAGCCTTTCAAACGGGCTGATGAGGACAAGATAAAACATAGAAGTGTTTGATAATAATCAGTGGAGAAGAGGTGAAGGGTATCTTTTGCGAGGCACTTGCTTATCAAAGGAAAAACTTCATGTGCAGTACTGAACTTCACCCTTGAGAATATGCCATATCAAGAACATTATTTCTCATATATTCTCATTGTTAAAATACAGCCACTTTTCTGTTAAATCTGTGAATCCTCCAGGTTGTTGATAACATTCATGTTTCCAGCACAGAGGGGAAGTGAATGCACAATGCTCCTCTGCGGAGCAGGAGCACAAACAAGATGTGACAATATGTTATTGCCACCAACACTTACGAGCTCTCCCCCAGGATTTCATTAGTGGAATCATCATCCCCTGGAGCTTTTGTGTCCTCTTGTTTCCTAATCAGAAAGAACAGAACTGTGCCCACAAGACTGATAACAGTCAGAGCAATGAAGACAGTTCTGCGATCGCTCTCTGTGGAAAAACAAACAAGAGCCATAACCAGATGTGCAGAAGAGATTCAAACCAATCCAGCTACCTTCAAACAACTAACACAGACATGCTACAGTGTTTAACACACACTAATTTTCTAGCTTACCTTCCACATGGAGCTGCTGGCAAACTCCTGTCTCAGTTTTATGGTGCTAATAAAATATCGGCAAATTAAAGAGGTCCCTCGCATTCTCTGCCATGCAAAGGCTATGACCAAGGAGCAGCCAATTAAAGGAAGTGCATAAATTATTAGCAGAAGAAAGTACATCTTTGAAGACTTATATAATTCAGAGTGGACATAAACTGCCCCAAACCCCTTCAGATTTCTAAGAGAATCTCCTGAGCATCAGAACCACGAGCACCATGACATCATAAACTGCAGGAAACCACAAAGGCATTAAAACCACCAAAACCTCAGCAACTGCCACAGCAGCTGGAGGGGCCAACTCTGCTGAACAAGTTGGTAACTGCACAGACACATCTCCCAAAAGCCACTCCCATTTACCAGTGTTAAGCAGGGAAAAAAAGCCAGTAACAGCAAACAGCTGTGACTGAACTAAAGCACGACCCTGAAGATATTACCTAAGCTTGTATTTACTTCCCCCTTAGCTCAACAGCAAATGCAAACTTGTCCTAAAAATAACTGGTGTATGATCACAGATCCAAAAGGAGAAGGTGTGCTTCACAGCTTGAAATGCCTATGCTATTTTTATATAGGTAGTAAAATAAGATTTGATTTTGAAATGCTGTTGGGGTTTGATATAAAATTTTCCAATAAAGAGGAATCTCAAGGCATTTAAGATGGAGGGAAATGTAACAACAGAACTGCCTCATAGTTAATTCTCTATTCTGTGGCTAGCAGAGCAGTGATGTTTGGAATGCACAGAATTTGAGACCCCCCCAGGCTCAAAGTGTCTCAAATATTGCCAATAACACTTAAACCTTTGTGTTACAGGGGAGGGAATGCAGAAAATGACCTTTAAATTTAGCCAGTGTTTCATTACCAAACCTGTATCTGTGGAGAACCTGAAAAGATGGAGCTAACAGAAACAAGAAGTGAACTGTTCTTTCTGTTCTGTTATTTCTGAAGCCTGATAATTATCATTTAAAAGTCAACATTTGATTCCTGATTGACTAGAGCAGAATTACATCATCTGTCAAAGGTTAAAAGAATTGACCATTCTAGTAGATATTCAACATTATGACTAAATAAGGAAAATTATCAGTAATTATAGAACAGGAAAATCAAACTTATCTGTTTACAGAGCACTGGCTTCCCAGCAAAGCTCATTTTTGATTATTAAATTCTATTTCCACCACTTATCTTTGTGAATCCCTCCCCCTACTTCACCTGGCTTAAAGAGTTGACAGAAATCTTTGCTTTAAAAACAGAATCTCAACACTGTCTAGCTGAAGAACATGAAAAAAGTCTAGTGTTCTCCAGTTCCTGCTCTTTGCCAGTCTAGCACAACATCAAATGGAAAAAAATGCAGCATTAATTACAATCCCATCAGGAAGTTCATCTCATAAACCATGCCAAGAAAGGGAGTTCTTCCTCCACTCTCCCAGCAGTGCTGCCCCATCTCACCTCTGCCTCCTACACTGCTTTGTGCCAGCACAATTAATGCAGACATGAAGTAAACTGGGATGGTTTTCCTTTATTTTCCTTTATGTCATAGCTTTATCAATCTCCAGTATGATTTAGAAGAACACTCCACACCTGGAACTTGTTTTGGAATAGGATAGTGTGTATAATATTACACATACAGCCAGAACACCTTCCCCCCAGATAGGTGCATTTTGGCACAAATGTGTCTGAACAAAAAAATAAAAAAAAAAAAAAATCTGGAAAATCCCAGTGTAGCTGTTGTAGAAAATCTCCAAGAAGAGACAATCTACAATAAATTGGAAAGAAAAAGAAAAAAGTCTGCTTTTGTACAAGCTTCCTGCCACTTTGGAGTTTACTATTTCATTTGTTAATTCATGCTACTGTATTTAAAGGTTGGCAATATAAACAAGCAGTACCCACCTGATATGTGAGTTTTTCCTTGCCAAGCAAGGTATATATACAGATTTCCAAAAATCAAGCTGCAAACAAAAAAGAACAAAGGTCAACAATACATTCTGTGAAAAAATTAGGGTTGTAGCACCACAGTAGTACTATTCTATAAAAAAAAAAGAAAAAAATCCCAAGGCTGTGCAATCATGAAAGAAATAAAGACATGAGTCACTCTCCACGTCAGCTGCTTCCATATAAAACTAAAACAAATTTGAGGATTCTGCCCCACAATGCTGGCTATTCATTTTTATCAATCAAGACACAAGATGGTGGCAAAAATGAGGAAATCTGCATGTAAGTTGCTTCTAATTTTGGAAGGGTATAGGTTAGAAAGCTGACATATTTCTGGAGGTGATTTTGAAATTCTTCCTTTGCAGAGTCATGTGTCTTGTCTGAAGTATTGCTTCAGCTCAAGGAAACTCTGTGTCCCTAACTACCATTTCCCAAAATACAGTCATTCTGAATTAATGATTTAAAACTGGTTTAGAGCAAATTTTCCTCTTATTAACTCATGTATTTTACTCACTGTAAGACACACAGTCAGCTGGGTTGGTGGAAATTGCTACTCTGATAACATACTGAGGGGTCAATTCTGGAACTGAAAACTTTAGAAACTTTTTTTTTAGCATGCCCCTGGTTCAGGCTGATGCTCTCCCAGCCCAGGATCCCATCCCCACAGCAGCATCAGCAATGCAGGCTCAGCACCCTAAGCATTTCTGTACTTCACCCCCCTGCTTATCTCCCAGATATATATTCTGGGAGAATATTCAGAACTGCTGCATCAGAGGTGGTAAAATGATCTCTCTTCAGGAACCATTTGTGCACCTGTCTCCCATGAATCTCTTGATTCCTTTTCAATCCTGCTCACACCATCCAACTGCACACACTCCCATGGCTGCAAGCTCCAAAAGTTTAATCACCCACTGTACAAGAAGCACTTTATGTGTTTCAAACCAGTCCTCCTTACTCTCACCCAGCGACCCCAGTTCCAGCACAGCAGCATTTGGTGAGCAACAGCTCTCACACTCAGCTCCCCTGCTGCTCCATTTTGGGTAACACATTGGTACAATCCCCCTCAGCTGCTGTTCCTCCACAGGAAACAGTCACAACCTTTTCAGCCTCTCCTCAAGCCATCAGCTCTATCTTCTTGCATAATTTCATTATTTTTCTCTATATCCTAATGGCATTACACTCCCATGAGAGGTATTAACCATGTCTGCACAAAACACTTACTGGCCACAACTCAGCATTCACTGCCTTCTTCTCACTGCCCTTCTTGATGCTGAGCCTTTTGTGGATTTTTTTAGTTGAGCAGCACTCAAAAGTTCAGTATCAGAGAGCCATCAAAAACAAATTTCTTTCCTGGCTTCTGACTGCCAGGTCCAACTTCAGTATCTTCACCTGGGTAGTGAGAACCAGCTTCTCCCCCAATAAAGGACACAAATTGGGCACAACCCTCCACAACCACCAAGACTGCTGTTACATCCCTCTAATGCTCCCCTAAAAGAAATGTACCTTTTTAGGAGCTCAAGAGCTGAAATTGCAATATTCAACTTTCTTTCACCCCTGTTCTGTAATGCACAACACCAATAAAACTTTGCTTCCATCTCTCCTTCCCACTGACTGCAAGGTCCCAGGGAAGGATTTTTCAATGCAGTCTCCCATTCACAAAAAGATGTAAAAAGTAGAATGTGTATACAACCAAAAAAAAAAAAATTAACAAATAAAGCTTACCTGAACTGTAGGAGTGCCCAAAATATTCCACTGTTCCTTCCAATGGTGTTTTCATCAGAATTTTCAGTCAAGCAATTTCCCTGGGCTGTCCAGAGGACTGAAACAGACAGAATATATTGCTCAGGAAATAAAAATATTTTAAAGGTATATTCAAATCTCATACAAAAAGAGTCAACAGAGTAAGAACAATGCTTACCAGCAGCTGCAATGCCAATAAGCACAGAGGCAGTGTAGAAAGCCCATGTAGCTGGTTGGATAAAGACTGCAATGTACAGGCTAGAAGAGAACAGATCAGTTCACTGAATACTGACCTAAAGGGGACAATGCTCTTTAACAATCAGATACCTCACTTAGGTGCTTCTAAATCAGCTACTCTCTCCTAAGGGATGTTGAAAAACAGGCTGTATGTGAAAAATCTTTTTACCCTTCTAAGCACATAGAATTTTTTTTTTATATAGTTATTAATCTGAGACCATAACCTCAATTCCACAGTCTGCAAAGTCTGGAAATGCTGTGGAAAAAAAATGTGCTCTTTCTATTCTGAAATACTCTGCAGTTACACAGCTGCAGTATCTCTGTGAGAGGCTTTTCTTAGCCAGTACAATCTCATGTATGGCACAGGAACCTTAGACATGAAAAAATTAAGGAAATATTTCTAAGAAAGCAGGCAAAACCTCAAAATTAATACTTACCTATAAAACACACCACTAACAACCATGGAGAACTGAGGTCCCACTATTGCAACCAGTGAAGGTGATATAAGATTTGATGCAGACAATACTCCATAAATAATGGACATGCTACAAAAATAAAAACCAAAGACGATTAAATACTTAAAATAAAACACAGGCTATCACTGCAACTGATTCAAGAGTGATCAGTGGATTCCAAAATATCCAGTTAAGTACATACATAACAGCAAAGCTTTGATGGTCAAACATTTCCCTGCTTCCTTCTTCACCCTTGGCTCTCCACGTGGGAGTGCACAGTATCCCTGGATTGCTGAGTAGAGTCCCAAACCACTGCAGGCAATGACATCTTGTCATTTACAGCCTGCATTTGTCAAACTGCCTGAACAGCAGTTATTGCATTTTGTACCCTGTACATCAAGAGGAGAATGTTCTAGAGCCTTTTTCATGTGTCAGCGAGGTTTTCATCTTCTGCCAAATACAGCACAGAAATTTTACAGACATATTTTGTGCCAGTGGCATTTTGAGCTTAAATTAAGACAGTAAACCCTTCAAAGGAGCAATCAGGTTTTCCTACATGACAGATTAATTTGGCATGCAAAAGGTCCCTGATCACGCCTGATGAGTTTGACTCTGCCAGTGCAACCAAGACAATGGCTTTTTGTGGCTTTGCATGTCTTTCTGACTGCTCTTTTCACATTTATGTTGTATTTCCTGAGAGCTGACCCACACCAGCTGTCCTACACAAACACAGTGTGCAAAGGCAAACAACCAAGGCCTGAGTTAGCAGCTTTATTTATTTTTAAACTTCCACCTTCTTCGCCTCCTAAGGTAAAATGCTGAGAATGTGATGATAATGGCTTTTTTCCCTACAAAGAAAACATGCAAACCAGATATGTAGTTCAACTGGAAATAATTCAGAGCAGAACTGTGAGAAGCCTGTTTTAAACTGCTTTAAGTGTGTCAATAAATTGTGAAGTCAGCAGAACACTGCACTCTCTTGAGAGTGTCTCTCTACTGGATGAAACTGTAAGTAAGTTCACCCTGCAAAGAGGAAAGTAAGAAGAAAATCTGTATAATTACCTCGTGTAGCCACTGCCATGAAAGTCTGTGTTGTTTAAATTCGTGATGACAGTTTGCTGTGAGAAGATCATACATTGTAATATGTTAAAAATCTATTTTGTATTTTGAGAACACCTGCATCAGTTTGAAGTCAGTATGAAACATTAGAATTTTTCATTAATAGACACTAAAAAGTACTTAAAAGAATTTAAAATGTTAATTACAACTCACACCACCTCCACAACAAAGATGCAGGAGATACTTGGCAGGGAAACACTTTTGTTTGAAGAAGAAATTAGTACTTTATTATTAAATCATGATTTCATAAGAGACCTAAAATACTTCACAAAACTTTTGTTTCACTTAAGACCTCTCTTATGTAGATAGGTATGACTATCTTAATTTTAGAAGTGGGGGAAAAGAGAAGAACTTTCAGAACAATCTTAACTTGATGTAACTATGAATCTCTGATAAGAGTTTCCATCCTTTGCAGCTTCCCGTTATTTTCCTGTTCCTTTTTTTCCCCTTGAATCAGCTTTAGTGGTCATGAGACCATGGAGTTAGTTGGACTGGTAGGCAGATCTCATTGAAAGTCACTTGTAAAAACTTTTATGACAATGAATTACATCTCTAGACAATCACAAAGTCCAATTCGGTGAGGTGCTGAATTCACTGCAGAATTTCTGGTATTGTTGGGCTGCACTTAAGAGCTCACAGAAAGTATCACACTGCACTAGGACTTACAAAAACTACCCCAAGTAGTTATTTCTATAATGCTATGAAGGACATTTATTTGTCTGAACCCAGCAAGGTTCCTTCTTGCTTGCAAGAAAAGAGCTGTAAGACCCGTGGGCTCAAAGGGATGTTGAAATCTAACTGCCCTGCAGCAACAGAACTGATAATACTGAAAGCAGCTCAGGAAGTTAAAGGGCTAAACCTGGCAGTAGCAGGAGTCCAAAAATTTATAGAGTAACAGTAAATTTGGATTCTGCTGTGCTCAATTTTTGCTCTTCAAAGAGATACTAAAAAGCAGCAAATAACTCCTTCAGCTGGAAGGTGACTTGGCAGTTTAGCAATTGTAGAAATCTATTTGTCAGGTGTTATCCTCATACTCCCCCTCCATATCTAGTTTGTTGGATTATGAAAATCTAGTTAATAATAGCATGGTTAATAATAACTTAGGCAAATATTTTGAAAGGGACTATACAGAGTATAGAATATGCAAGTTCACTGTAATTCAATTGTTCAACATAGCAAGTGTCAAAGCAGACACTATTTTAAAGTTCAAACATTTTATAAGATTAATTTTCTACTTTCTAAGCAATCAGGCTCAGTTTTCTATGTAGCTATGCTATCTTAAATAAATAACCTGCTGAATTATTTGGTTAAACACATTAATCTACTTAAAACTAAATCAAATCAAGATAAACGTCAAAGTGTCTTGCACATTAGAAAATCCCAATAAAGCAACATTAAAGCACACAAAAGACAAGCCAGGATAAATAACTGGGATAGAAATGTGGCACGTTTTGAAAGTCACACCTACCGCAATATTTCCACAGGATTGGAAAGCAGTGAATATAAACATAAAGGAGACTCCCAAAATAATGATGTTGAAAAGCTTTTTTCCTTCCGAAGACATTTTGTGTATTCTTCCCAAGTCCTTAGCTTCAGTCTGGAAAAACTCTTTTTTCTTTCAAAAGTTTCCTCTTTACCTCTGTTAAAAAAAAAAAAAGGCAAAAGAATAAAAGAAAGCAAACTTCGAAAATAATGATTACTTATGGCTATTTATTATCTGCTAGAAAATACAAATTAATCGAGAGTCTTGGTAATCCTTTTAAATAATGTGCAAAAAAATCGGTAACTTGAGGAAAAAAAAGGTCTGGTACAAAAGGTAAAGCCCAAGATTCCCTCTACCTGCTCCCATGAAGTTACCAGGGCTGCCTGCAGTGTGTCACTTCATGACAGCCCGTTCTCCCCGAGCAGCAGCTTTCCCAACATCGAGCATTAATCGGCCCCGCTTCTTGTCACTGCCGAAATCAGGGTTGTGGTCCCCGGCCTCTCAATCACCTGACGAAGGAAAGATGAGCCGCTCGCACATTTCCACGGACTGCACAGGAAATAAGGAACATTTCGGCGTCTCGATCAGCTGACCCAGCCCTGCGAGCCCTTGTGCACTATGGGAAATGAAGTTATAGCAAAGCAACCTTTTCCTATTTAAAGCGGTGAAAATCTCCCAGCCCTTTAAAATAAAGTTATTTGTACCAGGTTTTCAGAGTTGTAATTTCTAGCCACTAAATAACACCTGGCAAGATTAAAAAAAAAAAAAAACTAAAAAAACCACCAACCCACAACTCACAACCCAAACCAAAAAATAAAACCCCCACACAATTACAGAATCATGGGATCACAGAATGGTTTTGATTGAAAGGGACCTTAAAGCCCATCTCATCCCACCCCTGCCATGGGCAGGGACACCTTCCTCTAGACCAGGTTGCTCCAAGTCCCCTCCAACCTGGCCTTGAACACCCCCAGGGATGGAAGTGATACCATTAATACCATTAATCTTTTACTTCACAGTATTTGTAAATAATAGATTTAAGATGAATTGATCTGTGAGCCCTTCAGAGGGAGCTGGACAGGCTGGGAAGGAAAGTCAGAGAGGAACTGTCCAAAGTTCAGCAAAGGCAAGTGCAGGGTCCTTCACCTGCCGAGGAACAACCCCAGGCACCAGCACAGGCTGGGACCAGCTGGAAAAGCAGCTCTGTGGGCAAGGAGCTGGGGCTCCTGGTGGCCAGCGAGCTGTCCCTGCCCAGCACCGTGCCCGAGGGGACGAGAAGGGCGCTGCTGTCCCGGGCTGCGTTAGGAAGAGCATTTCCAGCAGGCCAGGGAGTGGTGCTGCCCCTCTGCTCAGCCCTGGCCAGGCCTC
>VXBQ01006076.1:180253-228263 GCA_013400175.1 Phainopepla nitens | reverse complement strand
AGGGGAGGGGAGGGAGCGAGGGAGCGGAGCGGGCAGCGCCGCGGCTCCGTGCCCTGCGTGCGTGCGTGTGTGTGAGAGGAGCGGGCGGGCCGGCGGTATATAGAGGATGTGCCGCCGCATGGCTCGCCCCGGCCGCTGCCGCGCCAGCTCCTTGGGCCAGCGCCAGTGAAGCCTCTCGCCCTCGCCGCCCGGGCACCCGGCTCCCTGCCCGCTGCAGGCGCCTCTGCCGGCCTCTCTCCCGGGTTTCCGGCGCCCCGGCGTTCCTCCTGCAGCGGCCGCTTCCCGCGGCTCCTCCGCGCCGGGGCACAGCGAGCGCGTCCATGCGGTGCAGATGGCCGGGGCACAGCCAGGGGTGCACGCTCTGCAGCTCAAGCCCGTCTGCGTCTCCGAAACCCTCAAGAAAGGCGTCAAATTCGTCAAGTGGGACGATGTGAGTAGCTCCCGCTTCCCCCGGTGGGGGCACGGCGGGGTTGCGGATCCATCGGGTGGGAGGGCTCCGGGCCCTGCCCTGCTCGGTGCGGAGGGCAGGTGCGGGGCGGCGACAGAAGTGTCCCCTCTGCCGTGTGCCGCCCGAGCCAAGCGGCGGTGCTGAACCGGGGCAGAATGCCGGCAAACTTTCTCCGAGGGCTCTCCTGTCTAATCGCGCTTGGCCGGTGCGAGCTGTGTTGAGCTGGCTCCTTTCGCGAGTCTTCCCCTCCCGCCTCCCGTGTTTCAGTGTGTGCGCGTTGCCACCTCTGTCCTCCTAACATAGTTGTTTCAACCTGTTCTCTGCTTCCATCTCCCGTCTCCTCCTCCCAGCCTCTCCTTTTCCTTCTGACTCCCGCTCCTCTCGCTGTCTCTCTCTCGTTCTGGTGGAGTTGTCAAGCCCTAGATGTGTTCTCCCAAGGCTTGCAGTTTGGGTACCCTTGGTCATTTTACTTCTTCTGTAGAAGACTCTCTTCTTTCGGGGCTCGTTAGGGCATGAGACTTGTCTCAGCATTGTATCTGCTTTCCTCTTACTGCTTGCTGCTTCCCAACCCTTTATGTTTGTATGGTCTCACGTAGGAAGGAAAGGAGCGCGGTTTCCACTTCACCTTTGGTAGAGCAGCTGTTCGGCAGCTGGCATTTCTTTCTTGACATGCTGGCTATGCCCGGGACGGTTTCGGAGGAAAGGGACGCTGAACTGAAGAGTTGCCTTTTCAAAGCCTGCAGAGAAGGAAAGCAGGATGAGTCCTCTGCGAGCTTTTGCTCCGGCAGTGCGACCCTGGGTGTTTGTGTCTCGGTTGTGCGTGGAGGTGCAGGTGCCCCAGAAAGTCTGTCTGTGAGTAGTGTCTGCAGGCACTCGAGCTGTGGTAGAGAAGTGGTTGGGAAAGAAGGTAGGCAGTTTGAATGTCAGAATTGTTGAGAATGAGTTGTTTTCAGAGCTCTTGTATTTTTGCTGTGAGCTTGGCTGTGCTAAAGACGATCACAGCAGCGAGGGAGGAGCAGCTCATGTGTAACCACTGCTCTTGGCTTGTTGTGTCTCGCTCTTTTTGCCTTTGCTTTCAGCCTGTCCAGCAGCCAAATGTGAGAGCCTGACCCCTGTAAACCTTCGATAAACACTCTCAAGGAGAGTGAGAACATCAGAAACCAAACAACTTCTGGTGTGAAGTTTTATTTACAGTAATAAGCTGACACGTTTTTAAAAGGCTCAGCAAACTGACCTTGTCCGCAGTACCAAACTGTGGCTTGATACAGGTTCTTTATGTTCAGGAACTAGGCTTGAATGACTTGCCTGAGAAAACGTTTTCCTTTTGGTTGACATTTTCCTTAGGATAGGAAAAGGCAGGCTTGTCATTGTAGTTATTGTTTTATTTTTGGTAATCTACCAAGGAATTTCCGTGTGTATACGCAGAGGTCAAGTTAACGATGATTTGAGTCTCCAGACTAGAAGTCCAAGCCATCAGGCAACAGTTAAATCACTAGAGTGCTATTTCCCAAGTGGTAATTGTATAGATAGAATTAAAAGATGAAGAGGTGTTCTCCATGAAAAGTGGATGTCCAGTGGATAACCTGTCTGCTTTAGGCTAGTTGGTAAAAAGATTTAAAATTGTAAAGGCTGCAGTAACAAAACACAGCTAAATTCTGGAGAAGGAGCTGTATTTTGGGTTAAAGGTGTTACTCAGCAGTACTCAGGTGTTACCTGGAATGTGTGACTGAGTTGAGTCCTATTGTGTTTAGTGAGTGCTTTAATTGGCAGCCTTGTGAAAGTTGGTGCCTATTTAGCCACACTGTGATGAAGAATTCTAGCATTAACTCATTGATGACCGTGCATTGTGTGTAAATCTGCATATTTCCCACCCTTGAGCCCTCCTGTCTTGCCTGTAGTGATCTCAGAAGTGGAAGCTCCACAAAATCCAAGGTTTCAAGGGCAGGGAGTCTCCTCTGCCACTCTGGCTGTATGAAGGCATTCAGACGAATGCATGTTCAATGGCTTTGAAAAGTGTTTGCCATTGAGTAGCCATTAACCACTTTGGACTCTTAGTCTTCTATGAAATTAATCTGCTGGAAAGTTTTTTTTTAAAGGATGCTGAGGAATGTGAACCTCTGCGGTCTCTCATGTAAATAGGCATGCACAAACTCGCTAGTGAAACGATAGGCTCTAATAAGAACTAGTCAACTACAACAAGTAACTGTGAAACACAACTGACCATAATGAGCACTTTGGCTCTGCTGAGCTACCAGGGCTCTTCAGAAAAGCCAGGCTCACACACTGCTGTTTATCATTCATCATTTCTTTTCACTGTGTGTGAGAGTGGGAGTTCAGTTCTTCCACATCACCCATGCACTGGGGCAGCCTCTGTTCTCTCCTTGTTCCCTTCTCCTGCTGGTTTGGGTTGCAGTTTAAGGATGCTCCTGCTGACTTTCCTTTGCATTTCACAGGGCAGAAGTGGCCGTTGTGAGTTCTTACAGCTTGTACCGAGTTTCAGACAAAGCAAAATTTTTCTAGCTGAGCTTTAAACCGCTGAGACTTTTTAAAATGGGAATGCTGGAAGCATTTAAATCAGAGCATGAGAGGCGTTTCAGGAATTTCATGTTGTGTGGAGTAACAGCTTTGAGGAGGACACTGTGGCGAGGTGTGCAGAACAGTCTGACAAAAGCTGTGGTGATCCAGACCTGAAAAGCAGTCCATGTATGGACTCCCCATGCTGAGCCTCTCGTAGCTCTGTGCCTGGTCAGTGACAGAGGTGCTGACAGCAGATGTGGTACTGACAGGTCACACACACCCCCTCTGAGGAGCTGCACAGGAATCTGCTGTGTGTCACCCGTGAGCCTCTTCCAGCGCCTGCTGCCCCTGCCCTGTGGGGTGATCCAGCTGGGAAGAGAAATGCTGTGCCTGAGCTTGGTGAAGTGGAGAGCAGGAGGGTCACATCAGCTACTCCAGATCACAGGCAGCCAGGTGGAAGGCTTGGAATTCCGTTTCCTCTGCAGACCATCTTCAGTTTCTAAATTGAAAAAGCATTAGGGTCAATTAAGAAGTTCTGGCTTTGCAAGACAAGTCACTCTTTTGTGCCTTGGGATTGGATGTAATTCTGCTCCCACCATCCAATGCCTAATACACAATGTTCACAAACTCCATTTGGGATCAGGGTGTAAAGCACTGAAGTCAAACCAATTATTATTGTCCTGTAACTTTGCTTTTCCTCACACTGTTTCTGTTGTATTCTCTAACAGTGTTCCAGGTCAGAAAGCAAATTTTAGAATGATCTGTTGCTTCTGATGTGTGGTTTTGGATTTACAAGGCACTGAGCAGAAATAGCTGCTCTTAGGATCTGTGAAAGATGAATGTGACTAGTTGCTTGGGTCTCTTTTTATGGCTGTACCCATGTGTGTGCCTGGTTCAGGTGGTGGTTGGCTGAGCACTCACTTCAGGTTGTTTCTTGGTTGAGCCTCTATAGCTGCTTCTCCCTGACTGCTGGGAGAGACTCAGAGTCTCCTGACTGCTGCTCTGCCTTTGAACAACTGTGCTTTTGCATTCCTAGAGAGAAGTGAGAGAGGGGGAAGGCTTGGGAGGAACTTGCTTGATTCCCTTCTGCTGTAGTGATAACCTGGTTATAACAGCTTTTCCTGATGAGAGTTTAAAGTAGTTTAATAAATTAATGTACTTAAGTCCACAGGTGAAACTTTTTGGTAAAGAGTTAAGCTTAATGCAGCAGAAAGTGTTTCTAGGCTGAGAAGGATAAGGAAACTTGAGTATAAAGAGCAACTTCTCCCAGGAATTATCTGTCTTGAGGGCTGAAATCTGCCCTGGCTGGCTTCTTTCCTTGTTGTTGTCTGGCCTGCAGTGGGAACAAGATAGGCTTAACTGAGTTTTTAAGTAGCTCAACAGCCAGAGCACAGCTGAGCTGATATTTCCTGAGAGCTGTAATTGGCACACTCGAGCAAGTTAAAGTGATGGTGTATGTTCAAAAATAGGTTTGTTTTCATTTCTTGCTTAAAGGCTTTCTTATCTTCCCTAGTGATAATACGTACTTTGCATAAAGATTATGACTGATCTCTCTGTGCCTCACACTATTTACTTTCACTTTTAACTTAACTATATTGCTAAGGTGAATTCTACCTAAATTGAGGGCCAGGATTCCAATTTTCTAGCCATATCTTTTTTCTGAGCATTGGATTACTGCAGCAAACCTCCTGACAGGTAGCATTGCTTAGTGGCTACAGAACTTCCCCAGGTGAGCAGCAAAATAGAACCCAGGTGTTTTTTTTAAATGCCTTTTTCTTAGAGCACTTTATCTTAATAAAGCATTTTTGAGCTCAGAGTGAATGCTCTGGAAATTTGCAGGCTTCTTTATCTATTTAGAATGGTTTAAAAAAGATTAACAAGAGTATCCCCTTTAACCTTACAAGTAAACATAACATTAGAGCATCTTTATTATGGGTAAGCTGAGATGAAACAATTAACTTGGAATTTTTCAGGAGTTATTTTAAGTAACTTTTTCCCTCCTGCCTTTTTTTGTTTGTTTTTAAACTGTGCACAAGCCTGCCACTCCAGTACATTAGTGGGGACATGAAAAATGAGCAACCATTGTTCTGTGTGTATAAAACTAAAACAATAAGCTGAAGAGTTTATTTTTTTGTGAACACTTTCGGTCTGGAGTGCAGAGGTCAAGTCTAACATTCTAGAGTTTTTGTTGTTTCTTCTTTGTTGCTAATCTTCATGTAGTAAACAAGTATCAGCTCTGGGCTATTTAAAAGTATTTTATCTGAATGAGTCTAAGTTGTGGTTTTGGTCTTTTGCAACACAAGAGATTGAATTTACAATTTTTAAGAGTTAATATTTAGTAAATGGGAAAGCCTGAACTTGATGAACTCTGTTGGAAAGCTGTTTGTAACTTAAGTGTGGGGAGAAAATAAGATTTGGATCTGCTGCAGATTGGTTAGATGCCTGCCTGAGAAGATCTGATGTTCAAGTCATAGATGACATCTTTGTTAGTGGAGTTTTGGAGCCCTTTGGAGTGTTGGTGGACCCATGGGAAAGTGAAAGCCAGAAAACAACTCCTAAATAAATGAGCATTCTTTGCAAAGGGAAGTTAACTGTGAATTTGGGTTGTGCATTGTGTTCTTGCTTCACTTCAGTGTTTGAATGCTCAAGACTGTTTTGTTTGTTTTGGTTTTTTTTAGCAAAACCTGGCGTGAAATAGTTAACACACAATTAACTATTGCAGTCTATTTCTAACTATGCAGTCTTAGATCTGTTATAAAGTAAATGCTTAATAAGCACTTTTTAATTTATTTTCGAGGCCCATTAAATGACAAAGTGTTTCCAGCTCTGCTGTTGTAGAGCCAAAAAAAGATCAACATTAAAAATCTCCGCATTTTTAATCTTAGCTACCTTGGACCTAATTTTCAGCCTTCAGTGCCATACTGTCAGATGTTCAGAGTATCTCCCCAGTGATTTCAGATGAGTTTGAGCTCAGCATCTCTGCAAATTAGAAAATGAAATGTAGAAATATAGTTTCAGTGTTCTCACAAAATCAGAATGCTGCATTTATGCTGATGAGCAGACTGGTTTAAATTATTTTCTCAGCATCACACAAAGAACTCTCTGGCCATGGTAAAAATTTTCCTGGTTGGCATTTCACTGCCTTTGTTGTGAAGTTCTCCCTTTATTCTGTCTTTCTTGACTGTTTAGCTTGCAACTCTTAAGGACTCATGCAAACAAAGGCAATAAGAGGATCATTAGCTGGAGTGTGAGGATACCCTGGGAAATGGGTTGGGGTAGGACAGACTTCTGAGAAATGCCACTCAAGGCAGATCTTTGAAACTTGCTGTCTTTGATCAGCAGAAGGATGATTTCTGTGCTGTGGTGCCATCACCCAAGTTCCTCCAGGGTTTAACAACTCTAATAGTGAAGGATATCTTCTTGCATGTTCCTATTGAACAAGTGGAATTTCATCTTACAGTTCTGTAAGATCAGTTCCAGTTTTGATTTTTTTGTCCTTCCAGCACTCATTTCACTTTTCTCAGCACTTTCTTCTTGCAACCTGTTCACGTGGGGCAGATTTGGTTCCTCTGCCCTTACTTATAGAGGGCATCTTTACCTTTCCAGATCATTTCAGGGTTTCACTGCAAATGGGATGGGAACTTTCTCCCTTTCCCTTGCAGTTAAGCTATCAGCCTGAAGAAGTTCATAGTTCTGATTGTCTGGGTAATCCTGTTTAGTTCCAGTCTGAGTACACTCAGTGTGTTATGGAATTCACAGCTCATGTGTCTGCTGACCCTGTGGAAACTGGAGTTCTGCTATCCCTTCTCCTTTGCTCCTTCTCTGCTTCCCTCAGGCTTGGAATGCACCTGATTTGTGGGGTGGCAAGAGAGCTCTTTTTAGGGACTGCCCCCACATCTTACATCTTTGCTCAACCAGATTTCAGGCCCTTTGGCCAAAGTGAAAAAAATGTTCAGGAATATTTTGCCTCTGCCAGAAAGAGTCCATATTTCTTAGCTTTGTGTTTCAAAGCAGTTTGGCAGAAATTTTCCAGAAGGTTCAAGCAAGTGAAATAATGATGTGTAAAAGTTGTCAGGTTATATTTGGGGATGTTCAATGTCTCTGAAAACTGGAGGCAAACCCAGGAAAGCACAGTCAGCCTTAATAAGGCAGTGTCATGAGCCCCATCTGTCAGAAGAGCTGAGGACAGAGGCTGCTCTGCTTTTCTTTTTAAAGTCTGTTGATGTGAATTTTGACTGCAGCTGTTTCTAAGATACATCATCATTATCTATATGTGATTTATTAAAACACAAGCTCTTCTGGCTCGTGGTCATGGAGTAAAAGGTTCCATCTTGTGCACAGCCAGGTCATGGTGGTGCTCTCAGAAAGGAGCTAAACCAGAATTTTCACCCTTTTCACTGATTATCTTTGTGTGATGATCTTTACTGGTCAATAGTAATGGAATGGAGGTGGCACTTGTTACTCACTGGTGTTAATGTAGTCTGAGGGACCCACTCTTAAAATCAGACCTTGAAGCCTTTCCCTGGCAGTCATTTAATTATGGGTTTGTCCATTGATCCTCTGTGCTTGTGTTCTGCTGTGCCTGGCTGGTAAGGATCCCAAAGTTCCTTGTGGCACTTTCTGGGCATAAAGTTGAAACCTCTTTATTTAAAAGTATAAACCAAAGAGTATTGCTAATGCAGGATCTGAGGTTGGACAGCCAATTAGGAGGCAACTTAATGGAATAAGTATAGAACAGCCACATTACTCATTTGAGGCTGTGGAATTGGAGGAAAGTAGAGAATTGGCCCTAAGTCAGCAAATAAAAAGGTGGAGGACTCTTAAAGGTGAAATTAAAAGCCCTTCAAGAAAATGATTGTCTTAAGCTGAGACTGCTGTGATGCACAGCATGCTGGGACAGCCAGGTCAGAGCCATTCTTTGTTTCAAGAAATTTGCAGGAGCACTCTCTTGGAAACCAAGGCACTGCTTGGCCCGAGCACCCATGGGTGGCCTTTCAAAAACCTGATAACCCCCAGTCATCTGCACCATTGACTGGGACTCTGTCTCTTTTTCCTCTACCCCTTCTGGTCACAGCTGATTTTTTGCCTTGGTCAAAAAAATCTCATCCTGTACCTTTTTTCTGTACTTGGAATTGCCCCAGGAATCTGGGCTGTTGCTCAAAGGGCTGCTTGCTTTGTTGATATCCAGAGGAATGGGTATAGGATATAGGCTACTGCTACTATACATTGAAACCCTTCAGCTTTAGAGATGGGCAACACTCTTTTTTTTTCCTGTTTTATTCTCACTTTTGGATCTGAGGGCGTTAGGGAAGATATCAATGTCTGCCCCAGGTTTCTTTGTCCTTGAAATTTTGTTTATTTCAATTTTCCTCCTCCTGTGTCCTGTCCATAACCTTTTTCATAGGAGTTGTGTGTGGTTGGTCAGTCTGTTCAGGAGAGTTATGAGGTCAGCTCTTTGGGTGAGGAAATTGAATTAATGGGACTTCAGGATACTCATAAATGACTGCAGGTGTGTCTTATGGGTCATAAACCACAGCCATTCCTGTGTAGTACAATAATGTTTGTAAATAAATGCACCAGACAATTGCTAGTTGAAGCAAATATCTATTTTAGAGCCTTGAACTGCTTCTTTTCTTGAATGTATATTGCAAAAGGTTTTTTTCCCATGGGTCTTTTTACTTGTTTCCTGCTGTTGCAGAGTAGTGTAAAAGCAAGAGACCTGTCTCAGGTAACAAAGGACTCTGCTTTACTCTGGAGTGGGGAAGCACTTGCAGAACTGACTCGGTTTATTTCTATTCCTCCACACCCAGAACTGAGTGTGGCATTTGATGTCAGGAATTTACAAGAGTGATAATTAGCTTGTAGAACATATAAAGCATTGTGCACATGGCTTTTATTCCTGCTGCTGGCTGTGTGGAAGAGTTCCTAAGACAGGAGTTGCACAAATACATGTGCAAAGTTATTCTCAGATCCTGTGACAGTGTGGGGATCTCATGTTCATGAGCACATTAATTATGCTGTGCCTGATGTCACAGTAGTAGAGTTAATTAAAAAAACAAACAAAACAATTGAACAAAAACCCCAACACAACCAAACAGCTTTCTGGAGCAGGGATTCCCAGACCAAGACTCACCCTGTCATGATAAAGTTTCCTTTAGGCCACCCAGTAGATATTGAAGGTTCTTTCCCCTCATCCTCTGCTTTCTTGAGTCTGACTTTAGTCAACATTTTACAACCCACATCTACAAAAGTATTACTCTGATAGCTGTGTGTCATCAAACACTTTGGTTTGAAACAACTGATCTGAAATGATTAACCAGCAAAATTAGTTAATCCTAGACACAATTGCTTTGTGTCTGTTTCCTATCACTTCCTTCTCTTTTCCCCTGAAGTTCCTCATATCTCATCCAAAGGCAGAAGGACACTTACTTTCCTCAATTTATATTTTCATGCACGGACTGCATATGACACAATGGAAAAAGCTAAAAAAGATGAGTTACATCTCCAGAGCAGGGATTTTTTTTTTCTCTTTTTGAATGATGGAGGCCTAGGAACCCTTTTGTAGGTTGCTTGTAGGACAGATTTCTTCAGAGCCTGATACATTTTAAAACCAAATTTGAGTGTTGCATCAGACTCCCAGGTTTGCAAGATGTTAGAAGCTAGGAAGAAATGAGGGGTGGGAAATAATACTCTAAAAATTCTGCATGTCTGTTCCCTTAGTGAAGGGTCAGTGGTGCTTTGTGACAGAGCTCTGGGCCCACCTGGGACATTCCCATGGCTCTGGCACAGCCACACTTGTTCCCAGCCTCTGAAAACTCCTGTGGCATTTTTTCAGTGTCAGTTCACCTCTGGACAGATGCAGAGCCTGCATCTTGAAGTTATAAAAAGGACTTGTACACTCATTGAAGGGTTTTATCTTGTATTTCCTCTTAGTGTGGACCTTGCCGTTCAATTTGCATTTCTCTTGTGCTGAGACAAAAATATGCTTGATGCCATTTTACTCTATAGGCTCCTGGCTGGTTCTGAGCCTGTCACTGAGCTGCTTTGGCTCTCAGATTTTCTAGCTGTGAACTGGCTGAGTAGTTCATCTCCCCTATTTCAGAAATGCCCATGGCTGGGAGTTCAGTGCTGTGTCATGAAGGATTGTACTGGTGACATGATGTAGACAAGTGTTCTTGTATCAGAAATGACACTTAGAGCAGTTAAACTTTATTTATAATAGTGTCACTTCCATCAACTTTCTTTGTGCTTATACTCTGCAGTTAAATATGTTTCATTTAAACTTTAACCTATTGCAGCCCATTTTTTTTCCTCAAAGTGATATAGACTGACCTCACACATGACTGCTGTGAAAATAGGTGAATGGTATAGCTGTACAACACCTATAACACCTCAACAGAAATATAAATCCTTTCTGAGGAGGAGCTGTGTGTTTAGCCTGGGTTTCTGGGGAGCTGAGCCTTAGGCAATTTTTCTGTGTCCTTGTCTTTTTCTCTTCTGTACCCCTTCTGTTACTTCTAAATTGAGTTTGAAACATGGGTAGAGGTCTTGAGACAACAGTGTCTTTATGGATGTCATGAAAAATAGAAGAGAAAGAGAGGAGAAATGCTACTGGGAGCAGGCTGCCCTTAGGTCAGTTATTGTTAGGCACCAGGGAGCCCTGATGTGAGAGATGTGATGAACTCCCACCTGTGGAAGAGGCTTGGGTTCGAGCTTGTGTCTCCCAAGTTAGATACTGCTGTCAGTCAGAAGACATGAATTTGTAGATAATGAGGCTGCCTTGCTCAGTGTACTAAGAAATGGGTTTGTTTTTAAATGACCTGAGCTATGGATGTTACCGGACTAGACAGATTTTTAACCAGTTGGAAAGTGAGGTGGAATACAGATAGTTTCCCATTAGTAAAATTTTCATGGTTTGATTAAAAAAAAGATAAATTTTAATGGAGTGTTATTGACAAAAGTCTTAAGGTAAAGAATGTTATTCCATGTTCTGTAGGCAAGTTCAGCCTTTGTAAAAGTTCATTTTATAGGAATTATTGTTGATATCTGTAGGTGAAATCAGATCAAGGTAGACAGTGGACACCTAACTATAATGCTTTACTGTGTGGGCTCTAGTTTGACATTCAGGGTGTTATGCCTGTTTAAAATCCTCTACTTCCAGCTTTTCTAGGTTCACTCCACGTGTTGACAAGTGTGGAGTTGTAAAATACTGTCTCCACAGTAATGGAAATACATTATGTCAGAAAAGTGGAGATGAGTCAGGTGATACTAAATTCTTGCACTGACATCTTGCTAGTGATACCTTCAGGGTAATTTCTAGATGGTGTAATTCATTAACAGGGATGGCAAAGCAGCTTGTGCATAATTATGTGTTCTGTGTGCTGACATGGATTTTTTGTTTGTCCTTTCTCTGCCAGGACTCCACTGTTGTGACTCCAATTATCCTCAGAACAGACCCACAAGGATTTTTCTTCTACTGGACAGATCAAAATAAGGTAAGAGAGAAGCTTCCAGCTCCATAATGGTTCGTTCTTTTCTCTGTGGCGTGATGTGTGGTCCTGGTGCAGCAGACAAGCATTTTATCTGCATGTCTTCCTCTGCTCTTTTGGAGCAGAGGCTCGTCCCTGGTGCACAGATTTTGGAGAGGTGGACAGAAGACTTGGTAAGTTCCAGCCACGTAAATGCTGGGATGCCCAGTGAGGTGTATAATTGTTCTGGCAAGAACAGGAAGGATCCATTTGGCATGCTGTTGTGGTTCATAGTTGGTTTGTGGTTTCTCTTGCCTTCTGCACATTGAGGATTTTGTCTGTGGTGCATGGCAGGCCCAGAATTCCCAGAGGCCAGAGCTCCCTTTGCATTCTTCCTCCTCAATAGCCACGTGCTCCCTGGCCCTGCCTGGTGGGCCACGTCACCAAGTTCTTCCTAATCCTCGCTGGACACTTTCAGAAACATTCCGGCGTGCTGAGCTCACTCCCGTGGCTGGGGAGCATTTGGGAGAGCTCATGGCCTGATTCATCACTGCCTGCTCCAGTTTCACATCCGTGTCACCCCTCAGAACCACCTCTGTCCTGTTCCCAGCTGCTGGAGGCTGGAAACTCAAGGAAACACAGGGAGAGAGGTCAGCACCCTGAGCTCTCCAGTGCAGTTTGTGTCATCCACAGGTTTATAGTAGAAAATTAGTGTTGCAATTGTTATTGTAAAATGCTATATCGAAACTGGGGCTTGAATGAGTTTCTCCTCGTTATACAGCTGAATTTTCAAGTACTTATGAAGTGCTTGTACTGGCTCCCTGTTAAAATGGTGTTGAACTTGGTAGTGCTTGAGCTTTGGAACATGTGCTTGTAGTATCCTGGCTGCAGAAACCTGGTTTACCAGTTGTGTAGCTGTTTTTCAGGAGTTCTTGTTGATTTTGTGTTTAGATACCAGGGCAAAAATAGCTTGAGGAGATAGCAACCATGAAATGTGTAGGCACACCGAAGAGGCAATTTGCTATTACATTAGATCATGTTTATCTTCCTATGTTTGCTTTTGAAAGGAGATGGAGCACGGTTTTGAGGGAGTATATTTGGAAATCATATCCTGGCGTTTATAATGAAAATCTTGTCTTTGCCCGTGCTCGTGCAAGGTTGTGGTGGGTAACAGTGAGTTCATCTGTTGACAGTGCAGAGTTGTTTTAAATTACTGCCCAGAGCAGCCAAGTGAGTGCCCTCAGAAGCCGAAGGCTGTGACTGATTTACACGGACCCAGTGGCTGTGCCAGGACACAGGGCAGCCTTTTGGCTTGTTCCTTCCCTTGCATAAACTAATTGTATAAGCTAAAAAACAACGATGAACTTTGTAAGAATAAGTGGAAACCCAGAGTTGATTGGAGAGTTTATTTCACTTTTAATATGTTTGGCACTAAGACCTCCTTCAGTTTCCTACTGTTGTCTGTAAAAACAATGTCTTGAAGCAGTTCTGTGAAGAATAGCTATTTATAGAATTGTTGTTCTCATATTCATGAAAAAATGTATTTATAATGCTCAGAGCATTTTTTTAAAGGTTGGGTATTTATACAAGAGGTTCAAGTGTCAGTTTGATTTTTAAACTTGCAAATCAAGACTCTGTAAGGAACAAGAGGGATTTTTTTCTGGTTAATAATTCATGACAACTAGGTGAAGCTTGTTTCTAAACACCATTCTAGCAGTGCCTATTTAAAGAAAGTAAATTTATATCTACTGGGGTGCTGATGATAGTGCAAGGACTGGAAAGGAAATGCCATTTTCTGCCTTTACGGAGTATTTGGGTTCGTGTTGACTGTGAAGTGGCAATACATGAAAAAAGGAGGATATATAGGAGATTCTCTTTAATTTCCTTCTCTTTGTGTAAAGTGATCCTGTGATGATAGTAGAAGTATGTGAAGAAATATGAAGACAATACAACCTTTATGTGATCACTTTCTCTTTTTCCTCCATGTTATTTTTTTTAAGCAATTGCTTTTGTCACGAGCAAGGCCTGGTATTTTCTGTGTGTGGAAAGATAAGCCTTGCTAAACAAAATGATGAAGTGAGAGAAGCTTGCTGCCAGCTTCCTTGGTCAGGCATGTTTTTCTGGGAGCTGACTACAAAAGGTGTGGAGGTGAGGCCTGAGTAGCAGCCATCTCTCAAGCCATTTGTGTGTCCTACTTGCCAGACACTGTGAAACAGGAAATCACTGCCTGGATTTGGTGTGCTCCTTAAAACAGGAGTCTGCCTCCTTTGCTTGCTGTTGCCTTATCAGTAAAGTCGCACAAAAATTACATGAATCACTGGGAGGGAAAAGCAAAACCAACAGAAAACCACTCCCCTGTGTTGTATTTTTATTTAGCTTAGAGAACTGATGGTTGTAGCCCTGCAGCTTTCCAGAACTCATTGGCTAGCTGAGCTGCTTCTGGCATTGTTTTCTTGTTCCCTTCCTTTTCTGTTTCTTCTCTGTTGCAGGGAAAGGCAAATAATGTGCAGTGTCTGCTGTCTAGCAGTGGGTCTGGACAGCCTTTGGGGTTGTTCTTGGTGCAGTCAGAGCCCCAAGCTGGGGTGAGGATGCCTTTGGAGAGCAGCCCTCCCTCAGTGTCACAGAGCCCCTCTGGTAGCTCTCCATGAGCCGCTGCCACTCGTGGGGTTTGCAGCCCTGTCAGTGAGGCTGGTAAAGCTGCAGTCAGGCAGGTGAGGGTCAAGTTTGAGATACACGACCAGCTTGCACTGTTCACCTCCTTTCCCTTGTAGCTCTGTGATAAATAAGTCGGTACCAGTTTGCAGTTTGGTCTCAGGAGCTGCCTGTTCCTCATAAGCAATCCAACATCCATGGTTTCAGCTCCATGGAGATCCTTTGCACTTAGGATACGCCTCGTGTGAAAGACTATTTCAGCTGGGTGGCAATTTTTGTGGTGTGAGGGTCTGGTAAGTGATTTCATTTAAGCTCCAGTCTTGCAGTTAGATAAGACCCATGTGAGATCCTGCATTTTGAAATGCTCGTGTGCATTTGCATATTTCAGCTTATATTGCTGTCATCAGTAAGGGTAATGCTCCGAAATCAAGGCATCCATAGCATTTCCCTATTTTCTGATAACAGCAAGAACATTTGATACCTTTTGTTTTGAACAGATGGCAGGACAGCTTTCTGGTGTTAATTGTATTTTTCAGTATGAGATTCTTTGTTGCTGAAGGTTCTGGAATACTTTCTTCATCTGTATGCAGAGTGCTGGCTGATTCCATGTTATTACTTGAATGATTCTCAACACTGACTTTAAAATAAAAATTAATTAATGTGGCAAGCTTATATCTGTTACTTATCTTAGTTTAGGTAATGTTTCTTAACTACAGCAAATCCAGACAATATTCATTGTGGTGTTGTATTTTTATGACCTGACTAAAACGTAACTCAATGTCTTGATTTTTTTTTTTTTAACACAGAATGCCATTTCTTCCATTTGTTCTTATTCTGATCATGAGCATGGAAGAAAGATAAATCAAAATTGAACTAGGTGAAGAGAGTCTGCTAGAGTCAGAAGGAGTAATAATCAAAAACATTTCTCAGGAGATGAGCAGAGGCTGGAAGCATTTGATGTGTTTAGTCCAGCTAGCAAAGCAAAACCAGACAAAGACTGATTTCTGTCTGTGGATAAATATATTAATGGATGCATAGGCAGACCAGGAGAAGAAAAGGTATTCAGGCAGTTTGTGTTATTACTCCTGCATCCTTTGTCTGGAAGTTGTTATGCAGTCAAAATTGTTGGGAGAAGGCACTTAGACATTGACTCTGAAATTCTAACACTGTGCAAGAAAATGAGGGAAAGAAGGAAAGCAGCTAATTGCTTTTGTGGTGGATCCATTTAGGGGTTTAAAAGTCTGAGGATGGTTAATATGCCGTCCTCTCTGACTAGCACATACTGATTTATTCCCCTTTAATTTAAAAGCTGGGCAACAGCACGTTGAAACACAGATGATGCTGACCCAGACTCATCCACTGCACCACAAAAAGGGGTTGAACAGTCTGTGTTGTGAAACTCAAGTGCCCAGTTCCTGGGAGTCAGCAGCGATTTCTAATGCCTGTTGTAAGCAGGTCATGTTTTTGTCCAAAGGAAGTGTTTGTTGAGAAGCTACTGCAAGTGCTGATGCTGTGGGAGGGGATGTGAGGCTGGAGCTTCCCTTCTCAGCCCTTTGCAATTTGAGCAGCAGGACAGCCCAGCCAAGGGCTTTAGCTACAGGGAGAACCAGCTTCAGGGTGTATGTGACACCATTCCTGCCTCAAGATTTCCAGTATTTGAGGGAAAATGAGGTGGTGAAGCCGCAGAAATACTTACAGGCCAGAGAAGAATGAGAGAATGCTTGCCAGACTGAGGGTATCTCAAGGCAGAGAGACTCGATCTGTGCCATTTTTTTAATGGCAATATTGTAGTTTTCAAGGGAAAAGGTGGGAAAAAGGGAAAAGTGCTCCAACAAGAGCAGGCCTGTTTTCATGTGTGAACATCCCTGGCAGAACTGGTGCCAGCATGCTGCAGCTCAACCACAGGATAAGAGCTCCATACAAGAGCCTGGAGCAATAACCCTGTGCCTTGAGCTGGGGCTCTCTTTTGCCAACAGAGTGCATCAAGTGGTTCCTTATGATAAAAGATGAGAGGGTTTTTCTGACTGGGAAGGTCCTCTCCCTTCTTGTGTCCTGATGTGATCCTGAGCTCCTTTGGGCCTGAAAGCCCAGCACAGATGGCAGAGGGAGTGTGGGAAATGGAGCCCAAGGGCTGTAGGTCAGATTTGGTGGGATTGGGTTTGGCTTCAGCATGTTTGTGAATTCTATGGCAATCCCATTGGCCTCATCCAAATGGAAGATGATGTGGCATTTTTCCAGCTGCTGGAGATTTTGCCTGTTATGTAAGAGAGTTCTTTTGTGTCTCCTTTGAAGCTGAGCTTTTAAACAGTTGGGTCAGTATTTGTATTGCCCTATGGGTCAAAGATGTTTATATTACATCTGTATATGCTTTATAGTACATTTGGCAAACCTACAATAAAGACTGAGGTTAATGTATCAGTATTTAAAATACACCTAGTAATTTAATGAGAATGGAATATTTACTAGTACCAGGTTTAAAAATACCTGCTCCAAATCTCCACTGTTTGGCTTAATTTATTCAAGAGCAAGGTTACTCAGTTGTGCATCTCAGCACTGAAAACATCTAAGAAGTGCATCATTAAACATGTATTCACACTTCTCTCTCTGGCATGTAAACAGGAAAAAAAAGCTAACTAACTTAAACCTTTAAACTTGAGACTGTAAATGTGATTAACTGAATGAGAAAATAATGCCTATGTGTCCTTATAAAGGAGTGTTTTAATGTGTGCATTGAAAATCTCACTTTGCTTGCTCATTCTTGTAGCATCCTTGGCATTTCAGCAATCCCCATCCCTTTCTGTTAACTCTGTTTCATGATGAGTATTGGATACATGGGCCTCTATCATGGTTTGCCATTTGAGCAGATTTACCTTTGCTTCAGTTGTAGAACACAGGGATTACCTGGGTCCCTGTCCTGGCATTCTACCAGGCATGAACAAGACTTGTGGAGGGATTTTGTTGTTGCCTTTTTTTTATTATTATTCTGTATGAGATGTCTTGTAATCTCAGTGCTCTACTACTGCAGGGGGTTCTCCATGGACTTCTGTAAAAACTAAAAACAAACTCTGATTTGCATCTGCACATTGTCCAGTGTTAGATGGGCACAAGGAGAAATAATACTGCAACTGGGAAAGTTTTTAGTCATGGGACACTTCTGATATCAGATCTTAATTCTCTCCTACTGAAGGGAAAGTAAAATTGATTAATGAATGGTGCTGCTCTAAACTTGCTCCATTCCTGCACGTGTGAACTGTGTGAAGATGAAAGTGGACTGTCCCTGATTCTTGAGAGCAAGGGTTGCTTGTTGTATTTCAGTTGGAAATGTAAGGATAAGGGGTTTCAGGCTCTGGAAGGTGGAGATGGTTCTGTGGAGGTCCTGCTGATCTTTTCACTGGAAATTTGGATGAGGACTTCCCTGGGACAAGGAGTTGTGGTGATGTGAAGTTTTGCTTGTAAATGACACTGAAAATTGGGTGTGAACCTGAAGCAGACAGTGAAATAACAGTGGTGTTACAGCAAATAATCTGGGTTTTGCAGCCTTTGTGATTCATGAATGTGAGGTGTGAAGTCAGGAGGCAGCATGGTGGCATTAGGAACTTGAGAACAGCTCATGTTTTTTTCCCAACAATTTAAAAATCAGTGTGTGAGCAAAATAAAAGACCAGGAAAGTGGTAGGGAATTGCCACAGACAGTCAAAATGGGAGGAAATATTTCATGGAGGTCAGCTTCCCATCAGGCTGCTGATTTAAAGGAAATCTCTCTGCTTTCAAAACATGGAAATTGTTCAAGGCCCATTAGGGAAATGGTACTACATCAAACACAGATCTCTAATAAGCATTTCCCACTGCTAAATATCTCCCTTCTTGTGAGGGAGGCAGGAACAGAAAATTAGCTGTTGGGTTTAATCCACAACACAGGTCCAGTTGCTGAAGTGAGGAAACCAAAGAACCTCAGAAAGTGAGGATGACTCTGGAGTCAGCCAGATTTATGTACTGCTGAGTTCTGGGCACTGAGAACAATCCTAACATTTTACTTCATGTGAGAATATTGTCCTGGCTGTCTATTGAATGTGGGCTGTGACTTTGCTATAAAGATGAAATTGTAGGTTGTCTTTTGTTTAAAAGGACTGAGACTTTGCAAGCTTTTGCTGTAGATGGATGTAAATGTGGAATGCTACAAAAAATTGCAAACTTGAGTTTTTATGCAGGAGATTTTTATGATCTGTCTGCTGGGGACTGTTGTACTGTTACAATTTTCAATTTAAACAGCTCAGTAAAGAAAGCTTGTGTCCAAGTTGACCAACATCCCCTCAAGTGCCTTCCTGGGCTGGTGTCTGCTTTCTAGCTGTGCAGGGCTTGCAGTAAACAGAGCCACTGATGTGTCATAAGCCAGCCTGCAGTCTCTTTTTTGCCTCCTTAATTAAAAAAAGTCTCTTGTATTCGTGCCTGCAGCTTGTACATCGATTTGGTTGAATGTGCAGCATCAGCTTTGCTGACTGGCCTATTATTAGCATGGTTCAGAAATTGGCTCCCAGCACATCAGCTTTCCTGATCTTTGGAAGGATAGCTGATCTCCTGGTGTGCCTGTTGGATTGACTTCTCTGTAATGCTTCACATCCTGGCTGTTTCCTCTCCCTATTATGCTTTCAGTTTTTTTTTCTTTTTTTTTGGTAGGGTTTTTTTTTTTGGCTGTGTAAGAGAGAGTGCTCCAAAAATAATGATCTTTAAATAAGATATATTCTGTCTCCATACATGTGATCTTCCTGTGTGAACATATGCACTCCCCTACTAATCAGTGCTATGGGATAAATGTCTTAGAAATTTGGGCTTTTTTTTGTTTTTAATTTGAGGAGTTGGAGAGATGCTCTTGAAATACAAGTGAGTGGCAATAAATGACAGTTTGGCACTAATCCTTGCTTTATTTGTCTTAAGGCTTTTTACCACTAAAAACGTGGACTTGACCCTGCTTCCCTCTCCTGCTGGCTCTAAAATTCTGGCATTTTTCTCACTCTGCATGCTTGCAGCTGGCATCACACGGGGCAGAAATGCCCCTGGCCTTGGATGTTCAGTGGTAATAATGTGCTCCATTGTACCACACTGCCTTCCTTTTTGGTTTGAGGTTAGTGTGTAAGGACAGAAGGCACTCTAAGCTTCCTTTCCTAGGGAATCATCTCAATCCTGTCTTTTTTTTACAGACAACTTGTATTAACCCAGCATTGGGCAAACACAGTAACAGCTTTGAATGCTACAGATTGTAAGAGTTTTAGATTTACTCAGTGTTTCTGTTATTTTTGAGTAGTTCTAACTGTACAGATGCTTTTTGCCTTGCCAGTCTCCTGCAGATATTCCCCTGGATTAGAAGGTGTGTAAAATCCACGGGCAGACTCCTGGCCTTCTCTGCTGCTGTATCTCCTTGCCAGGCATCAGTTGTGCTACTGAATCTCTGAGCAAGCAATGGAGAGTGTCCAATCCCCAAAGGAGGGGAGACTGTGCCTTCCCCTGGCTGTGGTTTGTGTAGGTGTGCTGTGTGTGCAGCCAGCAGCAAAGCTCCTGTCTTGCCTTTGCACAGTTAGGGCTCTACACCAGGCAGCAAGTGAGAATTCATCTTCATTACTGCTTCAGTTCATCTTTGCACATAGGCACATTTAGCAGTGTAACTTCCTGATGTCCCTCCCTTACTTGTGAACAGAAAACCCAATAACAGGGGCGTGATCTCATCTCTGAGACCCAGTTTGTGATGTCGTAGCTCTCTGATGCTGAGCTGTTCTCATGCACTCAGTGTGGGCAAGGAGCAGGGGCTGCAGGTAGAGCATGTAGATTTGCCTTCATTCATATCCCAGGAGCACTTCCACTGTCTGGGTTTTTATTGTGGGGGCTGGCCCATGCCTTTGTACAGGGTGTGCTCTGCTCACATGAGAGGAGCAGGGTGTTCTGTTGTCCCAGAGAGCTGTTGGTGGCTGGAGAATGTCTGTAAATCCTGGCACTGGGGCATGTCCCACACTCAGCTGCTCAATTATCCCAGTGCAGTTGGGGGTTTATATAGCACTGGGATTTCAAGGCTGCACTCACACATCAGAAGTGAAATTCTACCCCAGTGCCACATCCCAAAGAGCTCTTGTGCTGTCTGAGCCAGGGGATTGCCAGAAGCTCCCCCTGATCCCAAGGCTGGTCACGGTGTGCCTGCTGAGCTTTAGTGAGCCTTTTGCCTCTGCCTGTGCAGACACCACGGGGCTGTGACATGCCTGGCTGTCCTTGGATGGGGTGGGACATCCCTGGCTGCTCCAGGTGGCAGAGCCTGCCCCAAAGCTGGAGAGCTCTGTGGGCTGGGAGCTGATCAGGCTCTGTTTGTTGACAGCCAGCTCGCCCCTGACTGAGGTGAGCAAACTGTGGGAATTCTAACGTGGTTGCTGCACAATATTTCTCACTTAAGAGACCTGTGGATAATTTGGACAGGTGCTTCACTACCCAGGGAGCTGGTTATCTCTGACTGATAAACAGCAGTAAATGCTGTAATGAGAATTATAATGAAAATATTGATTAGCAAGGCAGAGCTGCTTGGTACTCAGTGATGCTCATTGAAGCCTTGTTAAAACAATAATGAAATCCTAAAAGAAGCTCTTTTTCTTGAATTCTAGCTGCCCTGTGTTTACCCAGGACAGTTAGACATTGGGCCTTATTTAATAAAATGTATTATGAAGTGGAACACTAATGCTTGGAAGTTAGGAGTACAGGCCAAGATTTAGGTAGTTTATCTTGGCACTTTCAACTTTGAGACTGGGACATTTAAAAAATACTCTGTGTTTAAGGCAACTTTTAGGACAATACAGTGATGGGTTTATTCTTTAATTTCCCTAGAAATAGAGATAAATAAAATCAAGGTGGGTTTTCTGCTTTGAATCCAGATTTGCTTGCTAAGTAGTAAAATAAGCATAAGGCCATGTTTTTCATGGAGAAAAATCCTTGTAAATTGGGGTAACATACCACAGTGGATGACCAGGCTGAATCATTAAATATCACAAATGCATTCCCTGACACAGGAAAAAAGCTGGTTATGATAATTGTGGAATTTAAAGGTAGGGGAACTTTGCCTTTCAGTTCCTTGCTCAGGGCTTTTCCCCTGAAGCTGATTTTTTTTTTTTAGGTGCAGGTCCTCAATTGATCTTTACTTAAAAAGCAGCATTTCCTTAAAAGCAGTGTCATTTGTTATAATGCTCTGACAGTCCATAATTCACTGAGGTGTTTGAGTAACTGGTGCTTGGCAGCAGAGAGAAATGCTTTAGCAGCTGTTTTAAGTGCTGTGTGTCTGTCAGTGCCCTGTGAAAATGGTGTTCAGAGGAGCTCAGCAGGCAGTGCCCTTTCTGTGGGTGCACAGTCCATCACCACCCTGCAGTGTTTGGCTTTGGGCTGGCTGGAAAATACTGGTTGCAGAGCAGGCTGGATTATTGACATAAAATGCTGTCAGTAAGTGCCACAGTTTAAAATGATCTCAGCTAAATCTGTGGCTGTTGCAGGCACCTGAAGACACAAACCTACAGACATTTTTGCCAGTGAAAATTGCTGGGAAGAGCCTGTCAGAGATGCTGCAGTAGGACGCTTTGAGCATAATGATGCCATACATGCTAGATGGATGGGGTGAAAAGCTCCTCTCCTTAGACTTGCATGCACTATATCCTAAAATATGGAAAAGCAGTTTGAAAAGTGGCACTGCTTTTCTCCTGCCAGGAGACTTTTTTCAGGGTACTGACTGAAAATTTGTCTTGTCACTGACAACTCATAGCAGTATCTTTTGCATAGCTGTGTGTTGCATACCCAGATTTAGACCCCTCTTTCACATATATTATATATATGTGTGTAATAAATATCTTTCATGTATATATATTGACTTTGTCAATGTTTCTACAGAAATGAAGGGCCCAGGAGGGGGATATAGGTAAAGTAAAGAAAGCTGGAGGTCAGCTCAGCTGTTCTGACTGGCAGACTGAAATATTTGCACTTTCCTCCATGATGTGCCTGCATTTCACCAAACTGTTTAGACTTTGCAGCCTTCCTGTAAAGGGAAAATGATCTGCCCTTTTGTAGTCACATCATGTATGTGGAAGTGTCTTAAGCCTTATCTTAGTCCTGTTGCAAAGCTGATTGTTGAAATAACATTTCTTAATTCCTTGAATATATTTTTTCTCTTGGCTGAGAACTGACATAAGACATTTCATAATGCTGACTGAAGCTTTTCTCCCTCCTCTGCCTCGACTTTCCCCTGGCATTTCGTTCAATATTTGCAGGGGTTCAGGCTAAAATTGGGGGTCCTTCTTCCTTTTTGCTCTTTCTGCCTCAAATTCTGCTTCATAGCTCTGTCTGGAGTGATATCTGAGTTACCTGGGCATGTCCTGTGTCCTTGTGCAGGAATTTTGCCAGTGCCAAAGGACGGCTTTTGGCTTTTCTGTCATTTCTGGAGTTGCTGTACAGTGCACATGGACTGTGCCACTCTGCTACATTCGTGTTATGCTAAAACAGCTCTTCACAAATTGCCTTCAGAGCAGGTTTAAAATGTGACAGAGACTTGGGTATGGCTGGACTGGCAATTACAAATGTAACTGTATGTGGCATGTCACTTTGTGTCACCTTCTTTACACTGCTTAGAGACATGGATGATATTGTAGCTAAAAATGTGGCTCTGAAAATAACAATGTAAGGCTCCTACCAGTGAAGAATGCCAGAATTGAGCCCCAGCCCTCACTCCAAATCCTTTGGATTTATGCTGGTACTTGGTCATGGCTACTCAGCAGCTTCCCTGGATTTCTGCCAGGAGGATGGCTAATGGCACAATCTTTTTATGATCTGTTTAGCTAAATGGCTCTAATAATGTGGGATATTAGAGTAACAGATGCTGTTGACCATCCTGCAGTAGATCAAAGTTTGCATATACAGGAACTATGCACTTCCTCTCAGTCATGCATATAATTTGGAGCCTCTCATTTGTTGCCATGGTATTATATTATCAGAACAAGGAGAAATAGAAGTGGTGATTTAATGAACCAAGTCAAAAGTGCCAGTCTGCAGCAGCCTCAGCTCAGAGCCTAAGGAATGGTTCTTGGGTGCCACTAGTAACACACAGAGGTGCTCTGTAGGTGGCTGTCACACACTGTTGGCATCTGAGGATTTCCAAGGCTTGAAACATGAATCTGAACTTGCTAAAACTGTCCTGGGTCGTGAGACTGGAGACATGTTTGGCTCATATTGCTGTTGCAATTGTCTGTAACCTCAGACTGTGGCTCCTGAAGGGCAGATGGCCAACACCTGGAGCTGGTACTTGCATCCCAGGATTCACAGGCTTGTCTCATTCAGCTGTACTTGGCCTGTGCAGAGCATGGTTGGGGCTGGCAGGTCACTCACCTCCTGATTCCACAGGGGGCTTGCACAGGGAGAAAAGGGAGAGATGGAAGTGAAGCATCCAGCTGTGGTGGCACTGACTGGACTTGCTTCTGGGAACCTTAGAACAAAGTACTTGAGTATGCTGTTGTGTAAATTGTGATTGACCAGTGTGAGATCCCTCAGGGCCAGGAGAGGCTTCAGCCCCCAGCTCCCTCTGCCTGATTCAGAAGAGGGATTTGAAGCACATCCTTATCTGAGATTGGTGAAACTGAGCTGTTTCAGCCATGTATTAATTTTGTACATTTGGATTTAATCTGCGTGATGATGACACCAATATGAGGATAATCTCTGAATCATGAGGGCATTATAAGTTGACAGTAAATTCCCTAGAGACTAAAGAATGCCAGTTATATGGGCATGACTCAAAGAGTAAGATGTGTGGGAATAAATCATAAATAATCTGTGTGGACTGTTTCAGAAACTGTTAAATCTATTCCATTAGTGTAATATCCTAGTGGCATTAGATAAGTTCTGTAATTGGCTTGGCTTTATGGGAATATAGACTGTTGTATGGTCTGAATGTTCATGTATTGATGGGATTAATTTTGGTGCAAATGATTTACAGAATTAGCCTGAGAACGTGGAACAAGCTGTTATGACCTAATAAAATTGTATGCCAAAAAAGGAAGAAAATAGCATTGTTTCAAGTCAAAGACTCAAACTGAAAAGGCAGCTTTTGTCCACTATTGAAAGTCTGGTGAACGTAGGAGTCAAAGTTTGTATCATTTGAGAAGGGAATTGCTGAATGGGAGCCTCACTGGCTTTCATCTGTATTTGTTACCTGCAGAGGTGGAGAGCTCTCCTTTGGCTGGCTGGGCAGCGAAGGAGCTGTTCATAAACACCCTTCTCATGTGTCAGGTTCAAGTGAATTTACCAGGCATGTGTTGCTGTGTGAGCAGCAAGGACAAGGGACCAGGCTTTTGTAGCTCTATAACCCCTGGGAAATGGCAAAACCCAGATATACTCCTTTGATTTCATTGATGTTTGTTTTTTCCAAGTGTTTTTTAGTACTTGATTCTGTAGGTGTATATAAAATTAAATAGGCTAACTTGTGGAATCAGACTCATTACTCTGAGCTAAGGAAGCTGCCTTGCTGGAATGCTTTTGGAAATCTTGAATGTCATGTTTGATTTCAGTCATAGGCATGGGGGGTTAGGAATAGACATTAGTATCTGCTTACTGTCATCTAAGGAGAATGAACAGTTCTGGTTTAAATCCAAACTTGGATTTTGTTAAAGACAAATATGATGTTATTTTTATCTACATCTGCACTGATTAGTAGAGGTGACAATGCAGTACTAACCTGAATTTGCCTGAAGGCACAGGCCATACCTTGATGTGCATTAATAAATTTATGTTCTGTTGACTTTAGGGATCAGTATCTCTTGTGTCTAAATGTGCCTGGGTGTTTGGGTTTTTTTCTTTTTTTCCCCAGAAATTGTCTAAAAGGAGATTTGAGTTTTACTTGTGCCATAAACACAGAGCCCTGTGTATGTGCTTCAGTATTTGTGTTTTCTTTTCTTTTTTGCCCCATCCTCAACTCCTGACAAGTTAATGTACTTTGAAATGTGTGATTTCCCAGGAGTGGCCTGAGAATGTCTTTGACTGATATTATGATAGGATATGCTCTTCTCTGATGGGAATGGCACTGTTTGCTCCAGAGACTCAATTCCAGTCAGGCAGCTACTGATGAACAAACCACTGCACAAATCATCATGAGCGAAAATGCAATATATTGCAAGATCCTGCAGTTGTGTGGCCTGGAAGTCTGTGTTCTAGCTGTGTGTTCTGTCAAACTGCATCCTCTAGGTTTTTCTTCCATCTTGGCTACAGAGCACATGGTGTAATGGTGTATCAGAGATGCTTCAGTAATTCAGAAAGGTGTTGGAGTGGTGGAGGGACCCCCAGAGCAGTGCTGGCCTGCTGCTCTCAGTTTCTGTGTGTGCTTGGATAGTGGGAACTGGGCCTGGAGCAGCTCTGCTGCTGACCTGGCAGCCTCACAGCTGTAAGCAGACTTCTGCTTTCCAGTTACTTCAAAATGTTACACTGATGATAAACAGCTTTTGAAATGGAAACCTTAGATGAGGAGAGAAATAACTAATGAATATTGCATTAAAGTGCAAAATATCCTCCCTTTGCAAACTGTGGGGAGATAGCTTAGAGCACTTTGTTTGAACTCCAGAATCTTTTTCACTTAGACCATTTTCTAAGCAGGCAAGCTAAACTGTGTGGGTTTTAAACTTCAGAGTGAGATGAAGATGTATGGGTGTACTCTTACAAAGCTGGGCATTGCAAAGGTCTGTCACTGAAGGAGGAAAACATATTTGTTCTTCTTTAGTTTTATGTATTTAATTTTAGCAAGAAGCATACATTTGTGTCTGAAAATTCAAAATCATGCTGTATTTAAGTAAGTTCTTGTTGTGCATGCTGTCAAGATAGAAAGTAAGCCAGTTATAGAGTTTGGTCGTTGAAGATAAATCAGTTTTCAGAGATGAGCTTTTATGTCTTGTGTTAGGTTTGTGCCCAGGGTGGTTTTTTTCCTAGCAAGGTACCTTCTTAAGAGAAGATATTAAGTGATAATTCATGAGTGTCCACATCACCAATACACACTGGGGTAGACATTTGTGTCCTCAGGTCTTTAAGCATTGTCCAACCTTTTGTGTGGGTGAGAAAAGTCACATATGGTGGCTTCTGACTTTTGCTGGATTTGAGATTCTAATTTGGGGTCCTGGCATAGTCTGAGTGTTCCTGTTTCCTGGTGGCTGTTTTAATGGGGTTTCCATGGGCTGTCCCTCCTCTCAGCCCTTGCTCATGTCTTGCATTCCTGAGTTGTTGCTGAGGAGCTGCTGACCCTTCAGTTCCTCCACGTGAGTTCATTCCTGGGGGGCACCACCAGGTACTCCCACCAAGCAGGCTTTGCTTGAGGATGACCCTGAGGCCCAAACAGCTCCCTACAAACTCCCCTGGGGCATTGGAGCTGGCAGAGGGAGAACATCCTGAGTGATGCTGGCTCCAGAGAAGGTGACACAAGGGAGCAAGGAGTCTGTGTTGGTTCTGCTGTCACATCCACCAAGGGTGTCTGATAGCTGTGACACTCTGAAATGCACTTATTTTCACAGGATCATGCAAAATAGATAGGGTTGGTGGGGATTTTGTTGTAGATGAAGTTCTAGGTGAGTTTTTTAAGGATTTTCATACGTCAGGCAGGTGGTGATTTCTGTAAAGCTTTGTGGCTGTGCTGTGTCACAGAGCCAGACCGGGCCCGCTCTGGTCCAACACGCAGCTGAGCTACAGTTCAGCAAGCTCTTCTGAGCACCCTTGTTCCTGCTGGTAGAAGAGAGTAAATCATTTAGTGTACAGCTGTATTAAAGCAGAATTCACTACACTTCATTGTTTGGGGAGGGAAGAAACATTTGGTATCTTTTTGTCATTTAAAAATCCCACATCTCTGGGCATTCTATGCAGTGTGGTTACCCTGTGTGTGAGCAAGGCTGCTGCTTGTTGACTGCTACTGTAGCTGGTGGTTTAACTCCTGCCTCTGTCATGGGACAGGTTCTTCTCTGGGATCTGACATTTGGCAGCAGTGTTTCATTCCCTGACAATTCAAAAATCAATTAAAATGATGGACATATCGATGAGTACTTCCTCCTTGCCTCTAGCTGCTTAATCCTGGAGTGACAGATAAGTGGTGGCCCAAATAATTTGAAGCTTCCTTGAAGGCTCTCAAAGCACTGAAATAAACTACTTTCCATCCCTGTAACCCTACAGCAGATGTGGGAAAGTCTGGTGAGGCAATATGGAATGTATTTAAATACTGGGAGAAGATTCAACCCTGACTATAATTTTTCTAGGCTTTTTTGAGTTTTCTGAAGTTAACTTAATTTGTCACTTGGGATAAAGGTGAGATGGGCCACCAGGCAGAATCCTCAATTTCTCAGCCAGAAGCTAAATGTAATTGTTTGCTGGTGGTGTATTCTGGGGGACAGTGCTTATCCTCCTACCAAAGAATTTCTGCAGAGTGAAGCTTTGTCCTACCATGTCCTGTCTGTGCAGAGCATTGCAGGCTCCTGGGACTGGGAAATGAGCTTTTCCTGAGCTCTCAGCACCAAGTAACTCTTCAGTGTCACTGAAGGTATTGCTGTACCACTGCTACAGGAGCAGCCAGTGTTAAATAGGCTGCTGTGAGCACAGTTGCTCCAAGCCCTTGAAGAGTGGCTAAAAATGTACTTTTAGGAAGTGGAAATCAAGAGAGTGCTTGGGCAGTGCTGGTCTGAAACTGTGAGAGATGCTGATAGCTTCCTTAGGGGGCTGTGTTGTTTGACAGGGTCTGTTTCCTGGCCCTGTCACACCTCTGTGGATAATCATTAGCTGTGTTTGAATCCTCTCCCGAGGGCATTGGGCTTCCTGTTCCTGCAGGTGAATAGCAATGAGGCAGAATTGAGCCGAGGGAAGGCTTGCTGCCAGCTGTGGAGAATCCACACCTGTTGCTGTAAGTGTAATCATTACCCTGGCCTTTTAAAGTGACTGGAAATAATTATCAGGGTATTAGGTGCTAAGAAAAGTTCCAGGGTTTTTTTTTTTTGGGTGGTTGTGTGGCTGATTGTGAGTAACTCTTGAGAGGCATTGTAACGTTGTCTACTCAATGACGCTGAACTTTTCTCTGCAAGCGTGAAAACCAAACAACAATTACTCTCTATAATCCCGAGAGTGACTTCATCTGCACCTTTCTTTGTTGTTGTTGCCATTACGACTTTCTCTGCAGTTCAGATAATTTCCTTGTGTAATTCCTGGAGTTGGGGAGAGTACAAAACACTCAAGCTGTTGTTGCATAACCCTTGTTTGCAGTGAGCAAAAGTGAAGTGTTTGGATGGGTGGTATTACAGCCTTTTCAACATCCACTTGGAGTTGCATTTGGCAGTAAAAATGTGCTGAAGTGATGCTGCTCTAGCAGAGATACTGATGTTTTGTCCCATGAAGTAATGCTGTATTTTGAGAAAAAACAGCAGCAACTCAAAATTTTGAAATAGAAGTATAGCTATAGTGGGAGATGCTGTGGTTGTAGCTTTTCTGATATTGTCATTGGAAAAATAAAAAATGTGGGAAATGTGAATGAATGAATTTTTGTTGGGTTGCTATTGTTTGGCATGTATGATTGCTTAAACTTTTTTTAAAAAGAGAGCACATGTGAAAATTTTGGTTTTAGGTTTAAGTTTCATTCATAGTTTCTCCTATGTTAGTATGAGGGGAAAACTTCACTGTGTGATTACAGAAGCAATTGTGCTTTCTGTGTGAGCTGGTAGAATTCCCAAGGCTCGGGATGCATCCATTGAAGAAAAACTCCAGAATTAATGAGTATACTTGCTTATTGTTTTAGGGAGAATGACCTGTTAGTTTGCATTGGTAGGGAGATGAAAACTGAAGCTGCCTCCTGGTAGAAGGGAGAACTGTGTTTGAACTGTGGAGAATTGGGGAAAGAGTTCTGTGAATGAGCCACATCTTGCTGGATTCCACCTTTTCACATCAGTTTGGGACAGGATCAATTCTGATAACCAGATCTGAATTCTGGGCAGTGCCCTGACATGTAGGTCACAGATCTCACTGTGAGATTGGAGGTTTGTTGTAACTTTTGTGTATTTGGGGACAGTAATTTCTCTTGAAAGCAGAGCTGCTCCACTGCTCCCATCCATATGCTCAGTGAAGAAAAGTGAAAGTGTTAGGCAGAAAAATTGCTCTCTCGTTTTTGATTGACTGGAATAATTAATGAAAATAAATTTCTAACTTTAAAGCTGACAGAAATGGAATCTGATGTCTTGTCAAGTTCACTGGCATTACTTTGCAAAGGACTGATTGACAGCTCTGGGGGGAAAAAGCTGTAATTGTATTCATATGGAACCTACAGCACTTGTCTTTAACTCATCAAGCAAAAGTTATTGAAAATGTCCTTAGACCTTTCTTACAACCCTTAATGTTGAAAGGTTTTTCTGGTTTTGAGGCAAAATGCCAATATAAAAGAATTTGTTAACTTGGACATGCAAAAGTGAGGAAAAATTGTGGCTGCAGCTGAATGAATGAAGTTTGAATTCTACAAGGTGCTCACAGAGTACAGGTAGGATCTCACTGTGTCCTTGTGAAATCTTAAGGCTTTGATAGCTGGATCTCTAAGAGGTAGAGCAGCAGAATTCAGATCCTCTGCTTTTTGAGGTGAGCATTGGTTTGGTATTGACAGGTGCTGCAGAAGGTAGAAAGTGCTTCTAAAGCTCCCCTTTAAGTTCAGTGTGAGTCAGTGGAGTAATTCCATTATTGTGAGCTGTTATCTGCTGGCTGAGATTTGGGAAGTGCTGGATTGGGGCTGGGCTCATTCCTGCTTCATGACAACACAGACCTGAGGTAAGGCAATGAAAAGTTCTTCAGTGGTACAACACTGAAGAGTTTAATGTAGTCACTTCAGAGTATCTTAAAAAAAAAATCAGTGGTTTATAAGGTCCTTTTCGGTATTTGTTTGTTCTCAACACAAATGCTTGGAAATGGTCATTTACTATAAAACTCTGATTTTTAATGCAGTTCTTGAAGTCTCATAACTAACCTTTACTCAGCAGAAATGAGACTGAGCCTGTCCCTAGCCTGGGTTCTATCCTCTAGAAGAAATATTCAAGCAAGGTCCCTCTTGCAGTAAAGAAATAATTCTTTGGAAAGGGGAGTGATGATGTTGGTGGATGGGCCAAGAGTCCCCCTCGGGCAGGTTATAGCAGTCAAGGCTGTTCTGCTGCTCTCTTCCAGTCTAAAATAATTGACAGAATGGGATCCTGACCTGTGACTGGGCATCCTGCAGTCTCAATAATCCACTTTTTTAGCAGTCTCTAGTGTGGGTGTAATATTTGAAGCCTCAAGTCAAAAGTAAAAAGCTTTTTTAATTGTTGTCAGCTAAGTACTTTTTTGTTGGCTGTTATGCTGCTTCTCACTAGACTTTTAGAGACCAGAGGAAGTTTGGAATGAGGTTTGTGTTTTTAATACCTACCTGAAAGAAATTCTCTAAGTAATTAGAAGATGTGGTACTGTGTGTTGTTGGGGAGCAACTTTAGAACTTAGCATTTCCATAAAATCGTTACTGCACTGATATGCTTTGAAGAATGAAAATATTGTTACAATTCATGCAATACTTTTCCATTTGAGTCAATAGTTATTTCTGATTGCAAAGTATGCCCTTACTTTGCATAGAGAATAATAGTAAATCAATTTCTATTGCCTTCTGTTGTGCATCATCCCTAAAAGTTTCAGCCATTTGAGCTGGTTTTATTGCGTGTATTTGCTTGTATTGAATGTGTTCCAGCTCTTCATTTCCCAGGGCATATAAAATTGGTGGAATTCCATGGGAAAGGATTGCTTTGGGCATGTAAACATCATGTCAGGAGTTTTTAAAGCTCGGGAAGTGCAGGCACTTAAAAGTTGTGGGAGTGTGTGTGCTTGTGCGCATTTCTCAAGGCAGTGTGTTGTGGTGGGACATCACAGGATGGTGTTTTGTTGTTTGTGTTGTGGTTTTTTTTTTTTTTTTGAGATCAGGTTTCCCCCAAGAGTTTTATCCATGTAAAGGAAGTCAGGAGAAAACAAGTCTGCTGTTATTTCCTGGATTATATGTATTTACCTCCTAGAAAAGTTATGCAATAAGTAAAGGCTCAGCCTGGCCAACGTTGATGGAAAGTTCCAAAGGAAATATCTGTGACTGGTTAGTGCTTTTGTTGAAGCTCTTGTCGCACTTGCTAAAAAGAGAAGTAGACCTGTGAACAAAGAAGATGAGCTTAAGTCAAGCTAAACATAGTGATTTATTTCCTAATTAATCAGATATTTATTATGAAAGGTCTAATTCCCAAGTCTGTCTTGCAAGACAAACAAGAGCTGTCACGGAAACCAGCAGATTTAAGTGTATTCACCGGCGTCCCAAACATTCCATTTTCCAACTTGCATCCTGTCCTTCAGCCAGTAACCAAACCTTAATGTGATGTGCTAATTGGAAAATGTTTTGTGTTTTCCCTGCTCAGCTGTTGCTCAGTTTGGCTGAGCCAGCCCACGTTTTTCCTGTGAGTTTTTGCACGTGGCTGTCCAGCCAAGCTCTTCAGCATCAGCAGGTGTCCCGTGGGTGGCTGTGGAGATTTCCACCAACATTCTCAGTCCCAAAGACTGAGGGATCAGAAGGGAAGGGTCCTTGTGCCCCCAAGGCTGGATCTGGGGCCAAAAAGCAGAACAACTTAGCTGGTTGTGAGCTGGGGAGCTGCCTGATCACTGTGAGAACGGGGGTGGTATTTGATGGTGGAGGCATTGTTTGGGTGTGGAGCTGGTGGGCACAGGGGCTGTTGGATTGTTTGCTTTCATTAATGGAGAAAGGGATTTGCAGGAAGGCATTTTGTCTCACATAAAATTGCTTTAGCTGAGAACCCTGTAAGAAATTACCATAAAAGTCAGTGTGCTGTGAAGTCCTCCTCCTTCCCACCATCCTGCTGCCACTTTCTTATTTATAGAGCCTTTTCCCAAGAACCTTTTTGTGGTCCCACTCTTGTGTGTGTAAAAGTGCTGGAGAAGCAGCACACTCTGCTTTTTGCTTCTGTACCATCCTCAGTGGGAAAAGGAGCCTTTTTTCATGTGGCTTTCATAAGCTTTGGGAAAGTTTTGTCCTTGGTGGTGTCCTTTAAATATTTTTTTTCCGAGGGAGTGAACTTTGAAGTAATTAATTGGACCTTGAAAATGAAGTGATTATCTTCCAGATAGCATGTCTGAGATTTATGTCTGTGTTCAGAGAGCAGTGCCTCAGATGCTTAACATTTTCAAATGCCATTGTAAGTAAACAATCCTTGGAAGTGTTTGCTGGAGATGTCACTGCTAAATTAAGGTAAAAATTGTGGAATCATAGAACAGGAGCTCCTGGGGCACCATGAATAGGGAATTTCTCCTGGAATATTTTCAGAGGGTTCAATAGACTATATAGGGATTTTCTCTGGGGGTGAAAAAGGATGGATTTAACAGGTAGAACAGCATTAAAAAAGGAAAAGAAATGCAAAATGCGTAATAAGAGATGAATGGAGCCCGGGATGATCACTAGAAAAGCCTAACACTGCTGGTGTAACTTTCTCAAGTGACAGGGGTGAGGAAATGCAGTGACAGGTGGCAGAATCCTGACATTGGCAAAAACTTGTCTTTATGACCAGCGGAAAGTGCTGTTTGTCTCTGGAGTGGTTTGGGGACATTTCAGATCTGTGCAAGTAATTTCAGCAGGTATTTTTAGAACAGCCACAAGAATTGATGGCAGAGCTTTTACCTACAGATTTCCAGGTAACTCTCTAAGTTAGAAATAATAATTTAACTAATTTTTTTTGCTCTTCTGTTGACAACTTACTCATGAGTATTTTTAGTCATCTGATAGCTCTGGTTAGAAACACCAAGGCTTGCAGAGCTCAAAGGAGTAACAGAGTTTTGTCATTGGTGTCTGTAATCCTCAACAGTGCCAGAATCAAGTTTATAATATGCATCCTCAAGTACTTTGAACAGTGTTTGAGCTCTTATTTACTGGAAGATAAGTGCTCCTTGAGTGTCTCCAAACTTGGACTGGATGTGGAGAACCAGATTTAACATGGCCTTGTACTGACACTAATAATGTTGTTGAACTATTGGGCATCAGCTGAGCTCAGGTCCTTGCTTGTTCCCTTCCTGCTCTCCCTACAGCACACTAAATGTCAGGAATTATCCCCACATTATTTTAAATGCCAGTGCTAAGGCCAACTGCCTTTAAATGCCAGTTCTACTTAAACTTACAGATATTGTCATTATGTTTAGGCTAGAAGGGATTTTAATGAAACAGTGACCTGTGGCTCTATGGAAGTTTAAATGAGTGATTTCCTTTGCTGGTAACAGAATCTCATTTACCCTCATGTGTGATTCCAAAGAAATATTAATGCTTGCAATACAACTTTTAGTACGAGTTTTGTGCCTTTGAGGTGTCTGTTATATAGATGGGAAGATAATGATTCAGAATGGTGAAGTCAAATCCTCAAGGTATTTTAGAATTTTCTTTCAAGATCTGTATTCTAACTTTTTAAAACAAAACTATTGTTTTTGAGGAAAAAAATAAGCTAAAATAAATCCTGAGCAGACTTTTGTGGGAAGCAAGCCACTGGCTGTGTTCAGTCTGGTGTCTTTGGCCTATTCAACAGGGTGATTCTGGAATATTTCCAGATTCTGGGAGTGTTGTGATCTTGTTCTACATGAAGAACTCAGATCTCTTCTCTTTGTGAGCTACTTTTCCTCAGCGTGCGTTGGGAAGGCCAAAGAGGGCGTGACCTCTTCTACTGGATTGGGTGATTCCATGGCATGTGTGTGTTCAAGTTTGAGAGTGCTTTTGGCAGGAAAGTCAGGGTATTTGTTTCCTTTGGCAATGTGTGCCCTGTGAGATGCTGGTTAGGTCACAGAAGACTCTCCCATTTCTGAGGGGCAGTGGGGATGGAAGGACACATTCCTTTGGCCTTAAGGACAGTTCTGCAAGCTCGCTGCAGCAGCAGCATCAAAATGTACATGGAAAATGCTGGAATTTGTGCAGTGTAATAACTGCAGGGCCTCTGCTTCACTCAGCAGTCAGATGCATTTGGCAGAATAAAATAACTCCTCTATCAATAATGTTCTGGCCGAAAAATGTTGTTACTTCAACAGCAAGCACTTTCAAGTTTTTTTCTATGTACAGTCCAGGTGGTAAGGTGGCAGAGGAAGGAAGAATTGGCATGAAATGTGGAGTATTTTGGTGACTGTGTGCTGGCGGTGTAGATGTGTCCTGCACCCTACCTGACAACTGTCTCCTGACTCTCACAGGTACTCTCTAGGCCAGTCTACATTTGAGTTTCAGTTTGTGTTCTCAGTTTCTAGGAACTATTCATTCCCTCTGGACACAGACCAATCTTGACCTTTTAAGTGTAGCTATTTTCAGAAATTAAATTTTCTTACTAGTTTTTCTTTCATTCTGTTTGCTCCCTGGCCTACCTGGCACTTGCAGGCCATAATTTAGTTCCTTCCTTGTTTTGGCAGAAAAAAGCAGCTCCAAAGAACGTGGGTCCTTGTTTTCTGGATGCCATGTGAAATCATCTGCTTTTGTGTGCAGCTGTAATCTTGGTAACACAAAGTCCTCAAATATATCAGATGAATGAATTCACTTCCATGATACCATAATTCTAGATGAGTCTGATGTCCAAAGGAAGGACTGGACAGGCCTGCAAATTTGGTGTCCAGTGATTGCATTCAGAGGGGTGAGGTACAAGTGCTCTCAAAATTTGTGAGGTTTTGGGAGGGTGGTCGTGTGTGGGTTTTCATGGGTTTGTTTTGCTTGTCCCCGGAGGTTCTCAGAGCAGCCACATGGGCCCTGGCTGTCATGAGCTCATTGTCCCAGAAGTGCCTTAAGTGACATTTTGGATAGGGCCTGATGACAGGGATGTAGCAAGAACTAGGTGAAAGCCTCATCTAGTGCAGTTTTAAGCACAGGGGTGCATTTGAAGCCAGTGCCACAGTATTTGTGCCCAGTGCTGTCTGGGATTGGTGAAAAGTGATGAGCTCCTGGTACTTCTGTCACAAAGTGTTCTTCCTGTGCTTCAGTGTACCTCAGTGCTCCTGTGGGGGGCTGCCAAACCTGTGCAGGGTTCAGGGTCTCTGACACTGCCCCACTGTCACCTCCAGTCAGGCTTTGCTCTTCTGGAGCTGATTTCCACACTGGGGTCTGGTTCAAGAAAGGGAAAACTCCTGAGTTCCTTTACTGCATGTAAAACTCACGTGACTGTGTGCACCCAGTTGCTCCAATGGCATGTCCTTATCAAATTATGTTAATTGGCTGATAACTTCCAAAATGCTTGTTCCAGAGGGAAGGAGACTGCTAAATCACACAAATTGGGGGTTACTCCACGAGTGTCCTTCCTGGTGGTGTGTGTTGGTATTCATTCTGTGTTTGCATCATTCTGAGAAGTGACAGTCTCCTGAGTCACACACAGCTCTGTCCTTGAGCTGAAATACAATGTTATTTCCAGAATGTCTGCTGCCCTCACAAAGCCTGACATCACCAGAAAAAGAAGTTTGCATCCACGGACCTTAATATTTGGCTTTCACATCAGTTACATGACACATCCTGTGAATGGTTTTATGCACTGAAATTGGTTCTGCTCCTGACTGCTTAAAAGATAATTTCGTGACATGATCTAAATCACTTATCCCTGTTGTCCATCCCCAGCAGATTTGTATTCTCTTGATGAAATGGCATAAAGGTCTGAGGGGAAACTTGAGAAAAGGCTGGAAGAAGGATTTGTGCTGTAGTCTGGACTACAACTGTCCTATCTACCTTTCTGTCTGTTTCTATCCAGTGATTAAATTGACAGGCAACAGTCAGCCAGCCGACTTGGCCAACTAATGAACACGGTACAAGTAGCAACAGCTGAACTGTTTGTTCAGAAATTTCAATTTCATGTAACATCAGCATGAAAGTTGCTGTTGCTGTCTCTAAGGTTGAGTGCACCATGGATTTCAGGTGATACTAGCAGTAAGTGATCATCAGAGATTAATTTAAGAAATATTTTGGAAATGTGACTGAATAAGTTACTGCCAAAGGCATTTCTGTTCTTTTGTGCCACGTTTGATCTCTGCCTAGTTAGAAATACTGAACTGTTCTGGTGTATGAGCAGACAACTCTCATCATGCAAGTCTTTATCCCTGATATCGATGTTCCACTTAGTGCTGTTGTCTCTGTAATATAAGAAAAACTGGTGTGAGAACAGAACTGGGATTCAGAGTTTTTCCAATTTCTGCTGTCTTATATGTGCTGGTCCCTTAGGTATGTAATAAGTCACATTGCTTAAATGTGTATAAATAAGTAGTGTAAAAATGTGTAGAAATAAGTAGTGTATTAACCATTAATCTAGAATTGTAGTTGAGACATTAATTGCCAACCCTGAGAACTATTGGGTACCTCTTTTAAGTATGTTAAATATTGTCCCGATTTGGCAGGAAAGACGTCTTTCCTGTATACTGTACACAGCCACTATAGCTGCAAGGACAGTGAAAAATCACATTTTTGAAATGTGCTTTATGTTCTTTCTCTCCTGTAGCTCACACAGGCAGAGCTTTCTTTTATACTTGCAGTGGAAAGCATCTGTCATGCTAAAGTTAATCTCTCAATGACATGATTATTAAAATGCCCTGTTCAATTAAAGACATTCTGATTTCAGATCAATGTTGGTAAAAATAAGTCTTAGGCATGGAGTTGCCTCAAGATCAAGAAATATGAGCCCAGAGTTGGTTTGCAAGAAGCTGACTTGAGTGATTGTTTATTTCTGTGAAAATTGCTTGTTATATCCCATAGACACAATTAAAGCTGCATTTATTGGAATGAACAGCCTCGCTGCCATACAGGTGGAAGACAGATTATAAAGACATATGTGATACTGTGGTGAAGCCCCCAAGAAGAAATGATCTAATCAGGATGAAATCAAATTGTCTAGGTGCTGTAATGAGAAGACTCAGGTTTGCTTTTATCCCTCCAGCTAGCTGGGAACGCTCAGGGCTGCATTTTGCAAGGGGAGATTGTGCTATCATTTGGAGATCATTATAGCAGCAACAAAGAGAATGCAAGCTAGCTCCAATTTATTTTGGCCCACTTAGTCCAGCATTTGATGTATCCGATACATTGTTTACACTGTGAAGTTTAAATATTTTATCTGTTATGTTTAAATGAAAATAAACAGCCTAAAAGGAGAGAAAAGGCGTGCTAAGTAAATACTTGGAGGAAAATATTCCTCTGTTCTTACAGCATTTTAATAATGAAGGAAAAAAATAATGCCTGTAATGCATTCTTGTGATGTTTCTTTTATACTTGTTAGCTCCTCTGAAGAGCAAGCTAACCCAGTGCCTAATTCTAGAATTCTACAGCGTGTGGATTAGGGGAATACAGGCTTTTCCATGCTCTCAAATGCATTTAGGCTGTGGCTGTGACTGCCCTGTGGCTCACACGTGGGCCTTTAGAAATGCAGGTGCCAGTCAGATCTGGGAGCCTGGGCAGGTCAGGGCCTCGCTCTGCCTTGGCTTGGGTGGGAGAGTGAAGGCAGGAGGGCAGAAATCTCCTTAATTCCAGGGCTTCAACGTGGGTTTCCTGCCTCTCAGCCTCCTCTGGGTGATGCCAGTGGCTGACCAAGCTCTGGGACCTCCTTGTTCAGCTCTGAACCCAGCCAGGGCCAGCCCTGCTGGCTGTGCCAGGACAGCATTTTTAGTTGCTGGCTGTTAACTCTGGAGGAACTAACATCTAATGGCTTGCACTGTAGGAATATCAAGGGAACTCATGGAGATCATGGATACTCTTCACAGGTATGGCAGTTGTAACTTTCAAACAAGTTTCTTTCTTTCAAGATACTAAGTTAGAAAACAGAGCCATCCCACCCTAATGTTAATGCAACATATTAGCAAAAGCTTAAGCATTCACAAATATCCAGGACTGTCGTATTGAGAATGCTCATTTAACTTAGTGTTCATGTATTAACCTTGAGTTCTTATTATTTTCCATATAAACTGTGAATGCACAAAACCAGGCACTTGAAAGGCAAAATGAAGTCTGGATCCTGAGGTTATATAGATATAGGGCTGCAGCTTAGCATTTTGAGATAAAATGCTACTATTTTTGGAGTCACTTCAATTTCCCAGAAGCAGAAGTTATTTAATAAGCTATAAAACCATCAGATTTATAAGACTGTCCAAAGCCAACTCTGTTTTTTAAGTATGCTGTTTGTCCAGCTCGAAAGGCTTCAGACTCTGCTGGGAATACTGGAGTGCCTTCAGTGCTGGGCAGGGGTGGGCTGAGGCCTGCCTGGGTGTTTCACACATGGCCTAAAGCCCTTTGGGGTTTTATTTGCTTGTTCATGGCCCACAGAAGCCTGTCGGGTTTATTGCTGCCAGATTCTGTCTAGTGGGGTCTTTCATACCAGGCTTCAGGAAACTTACATGCCTTTTTCACAGCAAATTTCAAAAATGTGTAAATAATGTCTTTGGTACTGAGCACCACTGTTGTCTCTAGGACTGCCTGCACACGTTTTTGAGGAAGAAGAGTGGCAATATTCAGAGGCCACGTGCTCCTTAAGCTTGGAGATAAATGTCTGATTGCAGCAATGGGTTTTGCCACCAAAATTTCTAAATACCTGCAGACCTTGTGTGTATGAAAATACCTGGAGCCAAACCCCTGTAAGTCATTCCAAATTCTCTCCTCAGTGCATCTGGCTTGCCTTTTTTTTTTTTCCTCAACATCAGCCACAACAGAGAATGAAGTGTGTGTGTTTTCAAATTATTGGACGGATGATTTCAATGACTGTTAATGAGCAAAGTGTACTTATGATCTGAGTTTCAGGCTGTGTGGGGCCTGTGATGTAGCTGTTCTCCCTGTTCACCTGAGTAACTCCTGACACAGCTGGGGTTTCAGTTCAAAACTTGCAGGTTCAGGTCTCATTTTCAAGAATCTCCAGCAATATCACTTGAATTCAAGGTTTCTGTTCACCTCAGGTTATAAATATATCATTTTCCTGGAGTGCTCAGGGAAAAGGCAGTGAAGGCAAGTTCAGCCTGGTTCTCTGAGCTGGAGAGAAGAGTGCAGGGTGTGTTCCTGCCACCTGGCCACATGAGCACCTGGAATGAGCTAGAATTAAACTTTATAGTTGCAAGTTTCAAACTTCTCCTCAATCTGCTGAGGGATTGCTGTTGTCATCAACTTTTTGTGGTGTAGCTGTGGTGATGTAATGTCTGTTCAGTCTTTGAGTTACTCAGGAGACTTAAACTGGTTTTTGTTGAGCCTGAACTAATCAGCATCTCTGAGAGACACCTGGGCTGAGCACAGCACAGACAGAAGCTTACCCCTCTTGGAAATTCAGGGGAGCTCTCTGGAGGCTCTGTAGGCATGCCCTCAGCACTGACCTTTCAGGAGGGAGGAAGGAACACTGAGAAGATCAAAGATCCTTTTCTGCCCCTTGCTCCTAAGGCTTAGCAGACAAATTCGGTGCAAATTCATGTTACACTCTGGAACACCTTGAGTGAGTCACTTCAGAATTCTTTGGCTGATGGCATTCTATAAGGAGGGGACTTGGAATGGGGCTTCGTCGGATTGTTGCACAATTTTGTGCAAATATAGAAGTTTTTTGATTTAACACTTGTTTCTTTTTACCTGACACTCTTGTAAAATATTTGTGCAGTTACTTCAGTTGCCTTTTGTATGCTTGGTGACTGATTCCAGTGATGCTGCAACACTAGAGCAGAATTGTTTCCTGGTTGACTCTTCCCACCTGCACTTGATGGTTTAAATAATAATAATTGAGATGGCTGAGCATATGTATAATAGTCTCTGAGGAACAGCTGGTAGCTTAACACAGGATCTGGGGAGTTTGCATCTTTTGGAGGAATGTAGGATCTGACTTGACATTGCAGGCAGTACTTGAATACAGGAAATCCAGGCTGAGGAATTATGTGGAGTGAATAAAAGATGAGTGCTAATACACCTGATGGTGTTTGACAGGCTGTGTTGTTTTTATGCCTGGAGTGAGGAAGAAAGTCAAGACAACATCAGAAATGGGCTGCAGTAAGTAGAGGACAGCAGAGTGAGTAAATAATATCTGTGATATCAATGCACATCTTGAACTTGTTTATTTATAGCTTGCATGTGTCATGTATTTGGAAATAGAACAGCTATTTGGTCACAGCCCTGCAGTAGCACATGCTTGGCGAGGTGCAATAACTTAGTTACTTCAATTTTAAAATATTTTTTTAGTATTTATTACTTCTAGTAGTTTATAACAGTTAATTCATTTGATTCTTTTAAGGTGAATGTGTTTCTCTTAAGACTCACAGTCACATACTGTTACTAAATCATCTCAACACAAAGCCATCATTCTTAATTTTCTGGCCTAAACTTGAGATGTGCTTTAGCTTTGGCAAAGGGATAAATTCTGGACGTAGTCCAGGGTCTCAAGATTTTACCATATCTGGCTGTCCCCTTGCCTGTGTTTGTTCCCCTTTGGCTTTCATCTTTGACCAGCTCCCTGGCAGCAGTGCTGGGGGAAAAGGCCAGTCTGAGTGACAGACACGGAGTGTTCTCAGTCAGGAATCTCTGAAACAGCAAGTGCAGAAACTGTTCACATCAGAAGTTCTGGTTCCCAGAATTTGCCTCCTTCGTTCAGAGAACAAGGAGGGTGGTTCAGTGGCTGTGCAGCTGATCAGAAGTAACTGGGGCTACCCAAATTCAGAGTGGAGACAGCTCTCAGTTGCCAAGCGAGTTAAAACAGATTGTTCACAGGCGCTCTGCTGATTTGATTAATGACCCGAATCAGCTGGCTTGGAGCGTATCACTGCCAGAGCCTGTTAAACAATGAAAACAGGAAACTTGTGTCTCTTCAATCTCCGTGCTACCGCGGTGTCACCAGCCATAACAAAACGGAGGCCTTGCTGTGCGTGGGGAGGAGGGGGATATTTAGGAACTGATGATGCCCCAGCCACACCCAGGCCATGGACCGTGCTGGGATGTGGGAGCTGGCAGTGGCCTCTGAGGAATCACTGCTTCCTCGAGATTGCAGGGCAAGATCTCTGCTCTTGCTCTCTGCCCCAGCATGTTTCCTGCTCTCGGGTTTGGGCCTTGCAGAGAGCATGGCTGGAGGAAAAGGGATTTCAGAGGTGCCCTTGGAGTGCCTCGGGCTGTGGATCCAAGGTGCAGGGCAGCTGGGCCCCCCCGTCCTGCTGCTGACAGGGAGGGGGAAGGGGAGAACAACACAGAGAATGTGCCCTGCTTGTGGCAGATACTGGCAGCAAGTGGCAAAGGGGAGGGGAAGGTCAAGTTTGATGGGGAATATTCCTTGTAATTTCGTTTGTGACTGTATTAGGAAATTTGCACCAGCTCTTTTGCAGGCAAACCTCTTGTGAAGCAACCTTCCCAGGAAAGCCAAGGGTGTTTGCCTCCTCTCATGGTTGCTTCACAACAGAGCACATTCAAAGTTAGCTAGAAACTTTTACTGCTTTGTTGTGAGTGGCTGTGACTGAAGTTGATGTCCATGGGTGTGGTTTTCAGAGAGAGCTTTGGCAAGGGTGGTGGGGCAGAAATGAGTGTGGGAGACAACCCCTCTGATCCCTGTGCCTCTGCACTGGCCTGCTGACTTGGGCTCTTGGCTTCCAGATTTATTTGAAGTTGCTGTGAGCAGAAGGCAGAGGATACTGTAGGTGTGAGTGGGTCCTTCTTTATCTCCTGTGATATCACTTTCATCTGTGTTAAATATTATCACCAGCTTCTATAAAATACTTTGGATTAAAGCATACTACTAAAAGCAACAGTGATGATTAAGTAATTTCCAAGGTTATTATAAGTGTCAACCTGGAAAAGTTTAAAAATACTTTGATGTTGAATAAACCAACATACAGAATTAATAAATTATTCTTACATAAGCATCTGAAAATAAGACAAATATAAACAAGTCTGCCTGCTGATAAGCCAGGACCAATGAATTAATAAAAGAACTGGTCAGCCTGTTAGTTCAAGAACATCGAGCACTTTGTTTTCCCAGAGGAGTTCTTTTGTGAAAGCAGTTCCCTGACAGAACTGACCTGCATTTGTCTTTCTGTGCACAGTAGTAGCAAGTAAGGTAGTAAGGTTATTTTTCTTGTTACCAGGTTGCCACATAACCAGGTGAAAACGTTTTATTTCTAGGCTTAAAAGCGAAATATTCCTCCATTTTAAGTTTTAAATAAACATTTTCATTTAAGCTTTAGTAGTCTTATTGTTTGGGTTGTTTATTTGAATAAGTAGGTAGTTTGGGTCCATATTTTGCTTAGATACACATGGCTTAAATCAATGAAGGTTTTCTGGTATTCATGTTGGATTCAAGAGCAGCCTGGCAATAAAGCAGATTGTTGTACAGGATCAGGTGGAGAAGATCTCCCCCTTCACCATTCCAAACACACATTCTCACAATTCTCCTGGTAGATGTTTTACAGCTGTGTAAATACTCAATTTATGTGCTGCTGCTTATCTTACTTGCTTGCTCCATTTTTAAAACCCTAACACTGATCTTAATTCTGTGTATAATGTCTTCCTACCAACTCAAACAACTCCTTCCCCTGGGTTCATGTTTCTAATTGCAGCTTTAGATCAACTCTCTTCAATGTAGCATTTCTTTCCTTTTCATCTCGATGCTTAGTTCAAACATGTTGTAATTTAATATGCATCTGCCACATCCTAAGCATTCAATCTGGAGAACTGCTGCAAAACTAAAATTGCTCTCTGTTCTTAGCTCAGTGAGCCAGGAAGGGCTAAAGAAAACCTTGCAAGCCACTGATTTTGTTTATACTGTTATTTGAGGTGTTAGAATAATTTTGACCCTGCTAGTTTTAGTTTTGTTGTTTTAAGAGCTGTGAACTTGTATCAGACTACAAGGGCAGTTATCAAAGCACTTAACTAACTTGTAGATCCAGCCAAAAGCTTAGTTTTGGATGTGGCTGTTCTTTCAAGATGTAGGGAAAATGGATAGTTGTGAGATGTCCCTAATTCTGTGCCCTATTCCTTCATGATGCACGAGATCTGACTGTAAGATCTTCATCCCAGTAATGGTGGGTCGGGTTGTGTCCTGCTGGGAGCTGGATGTCCTGATCCAAGCTGTGCCTGACCCCTTGTTCAGGAGTCCTAGGAGTAATGGGAAGTAATTGACTTTTTATTACCTGATAAGACACCTGAATGTCTGTAAAGCACTTGGCGTGTTCTGGTGGAGGTGGAGATGCACGTGCTGCAATAAGATACTATAAAAATGCATTTATATGCCCTGCATGCTTCAAGTCTGTTCTGGGAAGAGATGTTTCCTTTACAGCTCTACTGAGTGACCTGTCCGCCTTTAGTGCAGTGGTGTCTGCAGGATTTCTGTGCAAATGTGCCAGAAAGGCTGAGGATTAAAACTCTGGGGGAAAAAAAAAATGGTATTTTGGAGTGTTACAGATTACCTGAGACCTCATTCTGGGTTCTTCATCTTCATTTTTTCTCCACCAGTAGGAGCTTTAAAATCTAGTGTCTAGTCTGGAGACACTGCATGTCAAAACATCCTTTCAGCCTTACCTGCCTTGTCTTTTCCTCTGAGATGTTTGCTAATGATTTAGCCATCGCTGTTTGACTTTCCTGGACTGGTTGCACGAAAGGCTGGATAACATGTTAGAGGCCATTTACAGGTGGGAATGTGCTTTGTGATGGCACATATGGAACGTGGTCTCTGCTATGGAACTTATTTGGCTTTAAAGCAAAACCAAAAGGTACTTCAGACCCCCCTCAAATACTGCACTGGATGTCATTTATCAAATTCCAAAAAATGGTGAGTGTTTTTCTAGTCCTTTAGTATAACTCAGTGAAATAGCACAGCAAAAATACACTTTCTTCTGAAACTGGATGACTTTTACAGGGAGCTCACTTTAATTTAGTGATTTCTTCACATTAGCAAGAATACTGTAATGTGAGAGTGAAATTTCACTTAATCAGGTTAATAGTGTTAAAACTATAGCCTTCCTAAAGGATTAGTGAATGGAAGAGCACATGGGAAAACTAATAGAAGTTAATTTCTAAAGCAGCTTGTTGCACTGCATCAAAACTGTGTGTGGATGCTTTTCTTCACCATTAAGTGGCCTAATTAAATTGAGTTCACTTCCAAACTTAAGTAAAGAAATCATATTAAAGTCACTTTCATTCTGAAGGAAGGCATCCACGTGGAATTTAGCTAATCTTCTTTAAGTCCTATGTTAAACTAATTCCAGTTGACTTCCCAGAGCATCCCTGCAGAGATGATAGCTGGAGACCTTGTCTGAGAGGTTCCCTCAGCTTCAGTGACAACTTTATTTCAGATAAACATGGCAGTCAGGCCCCTCTGTATAACCATATAGTGTGACAAAAATGCAAATAGGTAATTAATTCCTACCCTGTAGATGTGCTTGCTATATCCTAATATGCTTTAATACTGAGTTAATTAAGCTGTAAAGAAATGCTTTTCAAGTAGGATGTTATAATTTGTTTCATCATTATGCATATTGACTATTGCAGCCTTTTGAAATAGAAACAGATGCAAAATATTTCAAGTGTACTTTACATTTCTGTTACAGGTGAGACAGTACCTGTTACTGGTTAGACTGTAACAACTGGGATTGGTTGCACTGAAGTAGCTGTAACCTCTTTTTATGATTGATTTATAGGTTTTAAAAAGGTAATAAACACGCTCCAGGATATGGGGAGGCTCCTTGTAGATATCATTTAATAAATACACTCAAAAATGTCTTGTACTGGTGCAAGACATTGTTTATGTTGTAATCATGTAATCATGTGATCCAAAGTGAGATGATTTTCTAAGTGCTGGTACTGTTGTCGTGGAAATTTTTTGCAGAGGACAAGCACAGGTTTATTTCAGAAGTCATATGCAAGTGTTAAACTTTTTCTTTTAGTGTTCTCCCTAAAGTTTGGAGCTAGAGCTTAACAAAGACATGCATTGACCTCGCTGGTATTTTTGAAGCAGACCTCAACCCTCAAGAAAAATCCTGATGTTTTGACAGCTTGCAAATATCTTGGCAGATAAAAATGTTAGAAGTACATAGAATGAAGCCTCCAAGAAATCCTGCTCTGGCTGAGCTGGCATTCTGTTTGGCAGGCAGGACTCCAAGGGTGCACATATTCTGTGTGCCTGACCCAACCATTCCCAACCACTCACTCTGGTTTTTTGGGTTTGCATCATTGTGTCTCAGTTTCCCTCTGTAAGACTGTTGCAAATGATCATCAGAGGAAGGGAGGGGTGCTGAATTCCCAGATTTGGAATATTTTCAGGAGTGTTGGCTCTGATTCAGCCAGCACACTGGGACTGGGGCTGTGTGTGGAAGTCAGTGTTTGCGAGGCATCCGTCGAGTTGGGGTGTGAGCCACTGGTGCTTCAAGAGCTCACTGTACTTCTGTGAACTTGCTGAGTGTCCAGGGCAATCACTGACATAAAAATTGGTCCATTTGGGCCCCAATTTACCATCTAGGCTGATTTGTGAGATGTTTTCAAAAGTGAGAGACTGTTCTGAGATTAGTCCATGGCTGCCGTGTGCTGTGGTTTGCCCACTTCAGGGGCAGCCACAGCCCTGGATCTCTGACCTGAGAGGAGAATTTACAGCCTGTTAATATATGCCGATTGCAACCATCAGCAATCATAGCCACATCCATAGGTGACATGGTGGCCTTGAAATCCTGAAATGGGTCAAGAGCTGTGTCACATCCAATTGCCTTTGGAAGTGCAGAGCTGTCCGGGAGATTGACCAGTCAAGAATCAGTATCTCCTCCTGACTCAGTCCATCCATGCACCTCCTTATGGGCTGGAAAAGTCTTTCCTTTTTTTAACAGGATGGTTACCTTGACCAGATCCAGCACAGCTCTGTCTGGCAGCTATTCCTGCTGACAGTCTCGTCATGTCTTTGAAGAGAATCCTCTCAGTCTTGTCATGATGGGGACCCTCCTCCCTGCATTGCCCCATCTGTTCATCACACTCACCCACAGATCCTGAATTTTTGTTTGCTTCTTAAAAAGCTGTTCCAGTGTTGTCAGTGGAGAGCTCACGTGTTTTATTGCCTTTCTTGGAGTTGATCAGGTGTTTCCTGATGTGGATGATCAGACAGCAGAGACTCTGCCAGGCTTGTGCGAGCCTCCCATTTCTCTGTTTCCTGTGTGTTTGTGCTTGTTGTGTTTGAAGTATCTGTTGTTTCCCTGGGTTGTTAATGGTGCCATTGGCAAGACTGCATGCCAGGGTGTATCTCCTTGCCATTAGTGTAAATGTACTGGTATTTTGACTTCTAGGGAGGTTGTTTCCCAGTAAAATAAGGAAGGGGAAGAATGTTTAACAAGTGATTCATGCTTTGCTGCGATGATTATGAGCCTTCTCTTCTTCAAACTCTTTATCTGTTGTGAATGATTGTCATGCATCCCTCCTGATGAAAGAGGAACATTCCTGAAATGAAAGGTACAGACCTAAAATTGTGCATCTTTAGAAATTCACTCTGCAGTGTAGAGAGATTTGGTCTTGTGGGTCAGTGCCTGAGACAGCTGGACAGACAGCCTTGTTTTCATTTCAGCTGCAGAGCTCTGGCCTTAGCTTGGCCAGTTCACTTGATTTGTGGCCATTTTCCGAGGAGGGGAGTAAAAGTGAAATTTTCTTTTTCCTTCTGTAATTCTTCTTTTGATTTGCAAACTCCTCAGAGCAGGGGCTGCTCCATATCCCACCCAAATCAGCACTTGCTACATTTGTCTCATGAGGGAGAGATGGGAGAGCACAAGGATCCTTGACTCTGTTTTCACCACCTTATACTGATGAAGCCCTGACAGACATTGCCATGCCAGCTTAAAGATATTTTGTTTAGTTTTTCTTGGTGCAACTCACTTTGTTTTGCTGAGTTGACAAAGCTAACCTAGAAATAGTTACAATAAGTTTGTCTATAATAAGCATATTTCTTGATGAGTTACTGTGGCAAAGTTTATTAAATGTAGTCTTACTTCATTGTAGTGTCTACAGAGGGCTGAGAGCAATTAAGCTGTGTCATGGGCAAAGCCTTATTATAATAACAAAATCCTGAAACTGGTCTTGCCTTTAAAATTGCGCAGCCATGCTGAGCAACAAATAATGCAGCACTTCACTCCAGCTGAGGTGTTTACCCAGCCATCTTCCCTTGTCCACGAGAAACTTGTTAAGGTGGATGTGCTTTGCAGTCTGCCACCAGAGTTGACTCGAGCAGGAGTATCCTGTGGTGTGAAATGTGGAGGTATTGTGTTCTCCCAGAGCATCGTCCCTCTCTGCCACGCTGCAGCTTGGTGACCTTTGCTGGGGCACAGACAGGAGTTTAATCACATCTAGACTGGTCCCAGCTGGTCACATCTCTAAATAGTTGCTTAGTGCTCTGCTGGAAATAGTTCAGTTCAGAGAGGAAAAGTTGTTTTTTCCTGGTGCAGTGGGACACTGCACTTGCTGAGACTCCAGCCAGATTGTGGTGCTGGGAGCTTCTGGGAACAAGACCCTTGTGTCAGGCCAGCCTGTGCTGCTGCAGTGCATTCCCCAGGCAGCTTTTCCTAGCTGTAGCCCAGAGATGGCTGTGCAGGGCTGAGATGGAGGCTCTGGATACAAAGCCTTGGGGGCAACTGGCAAACACAACAACCTCTGGGAGCTGGCAGATGCTGCTGCTTGTGCTGGGAGCAGGCGTGGATGTGGCTGCTGGGTCAGTGGAATGTGGCACAGGACTCTTGGTAGAGGCAAACAATCCTTCAGTGCTTCAGTTGGAGCCTTCACACATTTTATTGAACAGTACCCACATGGGAGGAGAGAGTGCCACAGTTTGCTCTCCAGTACTGCAGAGTGAAGGTGGAGCAATTCTGTGGGTGTCCTCAGACTTGTTCCTTGTCTGTGTGGGTGATGCAGACAAACCCCCCCCCCCCCCCCC